>SDVV010013037.1:0-15242 GCA_016164225.1 Gammarus roeselii | reverse complement strand
CGCTGGCGGATCTTGCTTCAGTTCGCCTCCCTGCGGGGCGCTGGCGGATCTTGCTTCAGTTCGCCTCTCTGCGGATCGCTGACGGATCTTGCTTCAGTTCGCCTCTCTGCGGATCGCTGACGGATCTTGCTTCAGTTCGCCTCCCTGCGGGGCGCTGGCTGATCTTGCTTCAGTTCGCCTCTCTGCGGGGCGCTGGCTGATCTTGCTTCAGTTCGCCTCTCTGCGGGGCGCCGGCTGATCTTGCTTCAGTTCGCCTGCTTGAGAGGCGCTGGCGGATCTTGCTTCAGTTTACTCGTGAATTGCTGGTCGCGCGTGTCTCCACTGCATGGAATGCGTTTAATAACGTTTCATAATTTTAGTTCTTCCAGTGATTCTTTATAAAAAAAATGAATTATTTAATATCTTCCGCCGCTAAAAGTGTACAGGCACAGATACTGTTCTTTAGCAGTTGGAAAACGCTGAAAATTTTAGTATTTAAAGTTTACATCTGATAACTAGAAACGAATTGTCGTGTGAGAAGCGACCTATGGCTGTCGTGTGAGAAGTGACCTATGGCTGTTGTGTGAGTAGCGACCTATGGCTGTCGTGTGAGAAGCGACCTATGGCTGTTGTGGGAGTAGCGACCTATGGCTGTCGTGTGAGTAGCGACCTACAGCCGTTGTGGGAGTAGCAACCTATACGGCTGTTGTGTGAGTAGCGACCTATGGCTGTCGTGTGAGTAGCAACCTACGGCTGTTGTGTGAGTAGTGACCTACAGCTGTTGTGTGAGTAGCGACCAATGACTGTCGTCTGAGTGGCGACCTATGGCTGTCGTGTGAGTAGCGACCTACGGCTGTTGTGTGAGCAGCGACCTATGGCTGTTGTGTGAGCAGTAACCTACGGCTGTTGAGTGAGTATCAACCTATAGCTGTCGTGTGAGTAGCGACCTATGGCTGTTGTGGTAGTAGCGACCTATGGCTGTCGTGTGAGTGGCGACCTATGGCTGTCGTGTGAGTGTCGACCTATGACTTTCGTGTGAGTAGTGACCTATGGCTGTTGTGTGAGAAGCGACCTATGGCTGTCGCATGAGTAGCGACCTATGGCTGTTGTGTGAGTGTCGATCTATGACTCTCGTGTGAGTAGTGACCTATGGCTGTTGTGTGAGTTGCGACCCATGGCTGTCGCATGAGTAGCGACCTATGGCTGTTTATTGAGTTCTTCTTGACTAATGCTTACCGTAGTACCGAGTATTGTATTGAGTCCCACTTGACTAATGCTTATCGTAGTACAGCAGTATTGTATTTAGTCCTACTTGACAAATGCTTACCGTAGTACCGCAGTATTGTATTGAGTCCCACTTGACAAATGCTTACCGTAGTACCGCAGTATTGTTTTGAGTCCCACTTGACAAATGCTTACCGTAGTACCGAGTATTGTATTGAGTCCCACTTGACAAATGCTTACCGTAGGTCCGAGTATTGTATTGAGTCCCACTTGACAAATGCTTACCGTAGGACCGAGTATTGTATTGAGTCCCACTTGACAAATGCTTACCGTAGTACCGCAGTATTGTATTGAGTCCCACTAGACTATTGCTTACCGTAGTACCGCAGTATTGTACTGAGTCCTACTTGGCTGATGTGCGGTATCAAATTAATGCTGGCATTAAATATTAGAATTTTAATAATTACGACTAGTCAATTTGTACCGTTGCATTTGCAATTATAATTGATGCCTACTGTGCTTTGTTTCCACAAAGTTTTGGTCATCAGGAGGAAAACTTTAGTAAATCTTATAATGGCTCAATGATTCTGAGGCAAATTTTGCCTGGTCGAACAAATCAGGAATCTTTTGATCCACGAGTAACATTATCATAAAGAAGAGCGTATATCTGTTTGCCTCATAGAAGCGTTACAGTTAAGAGGTGCGTATGTCTCTTTGTCTCTACGAGGCGTTACCCAAAAGAGGAGCGTATATCTCTTTGCCACTTAGGAGCGGTACCTTAAAGGGGAGCGTATATCTCTTTGCCACTTAGGAGCGTTACCTTAAAGGGGAGCGTATATTTCTTCTCCTCTTCGTAGCGATACTATAAATGTGTTGGTAAATCTCTTCGCCTTTTCGAAGCGTTACAATAATAGGCAGCGTACATCCCTCCGCCATTTTGGAACGTTGCTGTAAAAAGAAGCGTACATACACAGAGCGAATTTCTCTTTGCCTCTTCGTTGTGTTACCGCCAAAAGAGAGCGTATTCCTCTTTGTTTCTTCGTAGTGTTACCGTCAAAAGAGAGCGTATTTCTCTTTGCCTCTTCGTTGTGTTACCGTCAAAGGAGAGCGTATTCCTCTTTGTCTCTTCGTAGTATTACCGTCAACGGAGAGCGTATTCCTCTTTGTCTCTTCGTAGTATTACCGTCAACGGAGAGCGTATTCCTCTTTGTCTCTTCGTTGTGTTACCGTCAAAAGAAAGCGTATTCCTCTTTGTCTTTTCGTAGTGTTACCGTCAATGAATAGCGTATTCCTCTCCTCCTCTTCGTAGCATTACCTCAAAGAGCAGCATAAAACTCCCCGCCTTTTAGTTTGGTTACCTTAAAGGGGAGCGTATATCTCTTTGCGCCTTTGCAGCGTTAACTTAAAGGGGAACGTGACTCTCTTCACCTCTTTGTTGCGTTGCCTTAAAGAGGGACGTTTGTCTCTTCACCTTTCTGTAGCGTTTCTTTAAAGTGGAACGTTACCCTCTTCGCTCCTTAAAGGGGAGCACATGTCTCTTCACACCTAAACTTCGGTCTTCTTCGAGGCCTACGACCACTCTCATCCGCCTTCATCGCCCTCTCTATCAATCTGGTATCATCCATCTACACCCTGTGTCTGAAATGCCGCACAACACGTCCTAGTTGATACTTCATAGCGTTACCTTAGACGAGGGCGCAAACCTCTTTGCCTCTTTGTAGCGTTACCTTTGATGAGGGCGCAAACCTCTTTGCCTCTTTGTAGCGTTACCTTAGATGAGGGCGCAAACCTCTTTGCCTCTTTGTAGCGTTACTTTAGATGAGGGCGCAAACCTCTTTGCCTCTTTGTAGCGTTACCTTAGATGAGGGCGCAAACCTCTTTGCCTCTTTGTAGCGTTACCTTAGACGAGGGCGCAAACCTCTTTGCCTCTTTGTAGCGTTAGCTTAGATGAGGACACAAACCTCTTTGCCTCTTTGTTGCGTTACCTTAGATGAGGGCGCAAACCTCTTTGCCTCATTGTAGCGTTGCCTTAGATGAGGACGCAAACCTCTTTGCCTCTTTGTAGCGTTACCTTAGATGAAGCGCAAACCTCTTTGCCTCTTTGTAGCGTTGCCTCGATGGGGAGCACATATTTTTCACCTCGTCGTAGCGTTACCATTAAGGGGACCGTATATATCTCTTCGCCTCTTTGTCGCCTTATCTTCAAATGGATCGATGTCTCTTCGCTTCTTGGTAGCGTTCCTATGAAGGGGAGAGTGTGTCTCCTCGCCTCTTAGTAGTGTTTTTATGAAGGGGAGAGTGTGTCTCCTCGCCTCTTAGTAGTGTTCTTATGAAGGGGAAAGTGTGTCTCCTCGCCTCTTAGTAGCGTTCTTATGAAGGGGAGAGTGTGTCTCCTCGCCTCTTAGTAGTGTTCTTATGAAGGGGAAAGTGTGTCTCCTCGCCTCTTAGTAGTGTTCTTATGAAGGGGAGAGTGTGTCTCCTCGCCTCTTAGTAGCGTTCTTATGAAGGGGAGAGTGTGTCTCCTCGCCTCTTAGTAGTGTTCTTATGAAGGGGAGAGTGTGTCTCCTCGCCTCCTAGTAGTGTTGATATGAAGGGTAGAGTGTGTCTCCTCGCCTCTTCGTAGCGTTCCATGAAGGGAAGAGTGTCTCCTCGCCTCTTCACACCGTTCCATGAAGGGAAGAGCGTCTCCTTCTATTCGTTTCGTTCCCTTTAATGGGAGAGTATTAATTCACCCAACTTATATCGTTACCGTGAAGGTGACTGTATCGTTATTTGCATCTTTCGATCGTGTCTTCGGTGCGTTGGGTAGCTCCTGGTGCCCTGATGAAATGAGTATTGTTAAAGGATTCATTAAGAGTTTAAAACTGATTTAGGTGTTACGACAGGTGGGTGCATTAAAAATGTATCAGTATACTCAGATGACATGAACCAAGACTCCGTCAGCGTGGGCTGTTCTTAAGAAAACATTTGCTACTTAAATACACTTATTATTGAATTTTTACTTAGGGTAGCGTATAAATTGATCTCTACATACACCCCTCCAGTCAATGGACATTATTGAAGGACATTTCTTATCCTCCAATGTTTAAAATAAATTTTATCATTATGGCAATTTACTGTTCAAACTGACATTTAATAAAGAAACAACAAAGCGTTTAAAAATGCTTCCCGTGATGTTTAATATAACATTTACTCACACCAAATGTTTGGCATAGCAAACAATAACTGCCATGAGTCATTACGATGGGTATCCTAATTTGAACTGGTTTGTACATGGAAGAGATGACTGGAAACGTAAGTGAACGAACCGGGAAACAACGAAAGAAAATATCCTGAAAATGACACCAATGAATCACTAAGAGCGACGCGGTAAATTGTTTAGAGGAAGTAAATTACAATGAAGAATTTCTGCCTGTGCAAGTTCAAGGAGGTATAATTTTATTTTACGTTCAAAGAAGCACTTTTTCACTGACAAAAGCCGGGCAACGAGTGGTCACGTCTGCTAGCATGTGAGAGGGTTCTAATGACATTCTTTCTAACAAAGCATGATAGGTCTTTGGTTTGCTTTGTAAGGAGAGGCATACACGCTTATACAATAAGTCAGACAAGGATGAATAAGGCTGTAGTATAAAACCCTTTTTGCAGCAGTTGTGAGATGATTTCAAATTTTCGTACAGAATACCACACGATTTGGATAATTTCCCGTCAACAAATGAGATGATCTTTCTAGTTAAATCTTTGGTTTACTATTACATCGAGAAACTTAGTATTTTGTCACAGATGCAACCTGTTGACCTTGCAATTCCCCCTGTTTTTGTTATGAATGGATGGTTTCCTCCAGGGAAATATCCTAACCTTCGTCGTTTCGTCATTGAGCGTCAACAACATCCTTGATTTATCTCCCTTCATGCATGAACTTGAATTTGTACGCTCTTCTCAGGAAGTTGCTCATTTGCGCTCAGAAGACAGTGTTGATATGACGAGGATTCCCAACATAGAAAGATGCAACCGAACATCCATCGAAACGAAGCAGTTCTTGGTTTTCATCCTCATTTTCTTTGATGTCAATAATCCTGATGTTGCTTCGGGTCATGTTTCAATCATCGTGGGTAAACAAAACCATTTGAAATTCATTTCGTCTATTTCTAACAGCCTCGAGTGAGCCGGCGAACTCTCTGTTATTTTCTGGCAAAGTTCTAACGTTTTTCCCAATTCCTTCAAGTCGAAGAAGGCTTGCCAAGCAAGTTCTCATGCGCGTTTCGTGCTGTATAAGTTTGTTATTTTTTGGCGACGCTGACGCTTATATTTTTTTTGAATTGCAGCTCATGTTTCCATTAGCACAAAAGAGTGTTGTTATTATACACTCCTTGCTTAGTGATGGGTGGGGAGGGTGGGTGTAGGTGTGACTGCAGGGTGTAGCTCCACAGGTGCAATCCTGGTCAGGGTCTGTTCTGGCACTGGCGGTTCACACTTTCAGCTTGAGATGGTGGAGCAGCTTCAGGTCGCCCGCCCGCACAAGCACCGTGTATCGGCTCAGAGTCAGAGGATAACACGGCTCGAGGAGTAGAAACACAGCTTCCAGATGATCAGTTCACTTGAACAAGTTAATTAGTTACTTTAGAACAGCCTTTCGTGCCTAATAATCCTTGGTACTTGAGGCAGGTTGGGTCATTTTTAGGCTTATACACTGACACTTCCCATACGCAGTGGAGTTCCTCACACACGTCCACTCTCCACGGCAACCAGAGAGTAATAAAAACCTTGTATTACCTGATATTGTCTCACCAACTCTACCTCAAACAAATAACGTATTAATATGCCGAGTCACGCTCTCTTCTCCTTTTCGAGTCTTTTTCATGGATAGGAGACCCCATTGAGGACCTACCCTCACCCTCTTGCAGTAGAAAAGCCCCTATAGATGCCAGCCTCCTCTTCCTCGTAGCGTTATCGTGTACAGTATCCAAACTCCCCATTTTAGTAGGGAAGCCACCCTCCACCTATTTGTACTGTAACTCCGTAGAGAAGCCCCTCCACACGCTCTTCGTAGCGTGGCTCCGTAGAGGAGCAACCTACACCTTCTTCGTAGTTTGACTACGTGGATGAACCCCACTCCCCTTCTTCATAGCTGGCCCCGTGGAGGTGCAGCTCTATTGCTATGAGTAGCGTGACCGATAGATGAGCCACCTTCTCCTTCTTTGCTTCGCCGCCTCACCTTCTAATTACCGAGCGTTAACAAGTCCTCCTTCATTATCTCACCCCCACCCCTCCTCTGGAGGATAGGCTTAGTGTCTTCGATAGGCCGCCGACACTATGCCCAAGAAATGTCTAATTAAATAGTTCGGGGAATTAGGGCCCACAAGCTGCTGTGATGAAAGAAAACATTCTCCCGCGACACTGAGGATCTCGCAGACACTTCCACTCGTCAAGTGTGTCCATTCTCAACACGGGGATGAGAACTCAACAGGCGGCTGGAACTCAACACGGGGCTGGGAACTCAATGCGGGCCTGGGAATTCAACACGGGGCTGGGAACTCAACATTGGGCTGGGAACTCAACACAGGGCTGGAAACTCATCACGGGCTGGGAACTCGACACGGGGCTGGGAACTCAACACGGCCTTGGAACTCAACACGGGGCTGGGAACTCAACACGGGGCTGGGAATTCATCACGAGCTGGGAACTCGACACGGCGCTGGGAGCTCAACACGGCCATGGAACTCAACACGAGCCTTGGAACTCAACACGGACTTTGGAACTCAACACGGGCCTTGGAACTCAACACGGGGCTGGGAACTCAACACGGGCTTGGGAACTCAACACGGGCATGGGAACTCAACACGGGGCTGGGAACTCAACGCGGGGCAGGGAACTCAATTCGAGCCTGGGAACACAACACGGGGCTGAGAATTCAACACGGGGATGGGAACTCAACACGGGGCTTGGAACTCAACGCGTGGCTGGAAACTCAACTAGGGGCCGGAACTCAACACGGGCCTGTGAACTCAACACGGGGCTGGGAGCTCAACACAAGGCTAGGAACTATTGGGATGTCGGAATAATAATTGAAAAAATCTGAGAACACATTTTTCGTCGTGGATTATTTCTATCTGCAATACGTTACTCAAATTGAATTAAACATCCCCGTTAGATTTAACATTTGGAAGTCTAATGATGATAATATTTAGAGTATCGCTATGCGAAATGTTGACAGCTTCCCGCCCATCCGGACTGTGAATCCTGGGTTAAAGAGAAATTAGTCCAAAGCCTGGAATTAGAAGGTACCCATTCAAGAGGAATAGGTGGTACAAGAACTTATAATGAGGAAGCACTGATGAAGAAGGAATAGGTACAAGACCTAGGAATTAGGAAGTACTGACGAAAGAGGATTACGTACAAGAGCCTGTACTTAGGAGGCTTGGTCAAGAAGAAGTATTTACAACCTTTCCACGCCATCGACCTCAAGGGCTCACCGAGCTGTTCAATAGACGACCTTTGAGATTCTGTCGTTGGTTATTGGCCGGCAACATCGACCCTCAGAAGATAATATTTAGACACGAAATGGTTCCATTTAATGCAGCACCTTAACCGTCGACGCTCAAGATACTGGTGTAGTGAGAATCCATATGTGTACGATGACTCGATGAAACAAGTCATCAATCGTGGACGGCAAAGTTTAATCGATTATGAGGTCTGAAGAAGGCGTAGCAGTTAATTCCGAGAAGTACCTGAATCTCCGTTAGATTTTTTTTTGGGGCTAGCTGTTAGGTCGGAGGAATTCTACTATCAACAAAGTGGTGCTCATGGTCACTCATGGCCTCATGGCCACCGAACGAGCCACTGATAGCCTGCTCATAGCCCTGACCTCAGTCCACTCTACTACCGTTTTGAGTAGAGATGGAATTCATAGTCCATGAACAGAAACCAACGACATATGAATTTATGAATAAACTACAATGAATAGTCCCAACAGGAACGAACAAGCGAAAAGTTCGACGCGCAGTTACAACTTCATCCGAAGGTTTCACATCTGCGCTCATATGAATGGGTTCCATTTCGACGTTGAAATAATTTTTATGTCATGTGTTGCATGAAAAAAAGCAAAGCCCACTCCTTTTCAATTTATTACATTCATTCAACGTTTAAAACGTCATATGAAGCCGATTTTGTTGACAGTTGAAATTATTAAAAACTTTATATAAACTCTAGGCTGCTAAATAGTACTTGATGAGACCATAGACCGCCACTAGTAGCTAATGTGACCACATGCTGATGACCAGTAGGTAATGAGACCATAGATCGCCACTAGTAGCTAATGAGACCACATGCTGATGACCAGTAGCTAATGAGACCATAGACTGCCACTAGTAGCTAATGTGACCACATGCTGATGACCAGTAGCTAATGAGACCATAGACCGCCACTAGTAGCTAATGAGACCACATGCTGATGACCAGTAGCTAATGAGACCGTAGACCGCCACTAGTAGCTAATGTGACCACATGCTGATGACCAGTAGCTAATGAGACCATAGACCGCCACTGGTAGCTAATGTGACCACATGCTGATAACCAGAGTAATGAGACCATAGACTGCCACTAGTAGCTAATGTGACCACATGCTGATAACCAGTAGCTAATGAGACCATAGACCGCCACTAGTAGCTAATGTGACCACATGCTGATAACCAGTAGCTAAGTAGACCATAGGCCGCCAACTAATCTTTTCTCTACCTAACTCAACCTGCGACCAACAAACCATGTCCGTTGTGGGGAACTATTTTCCTTTCCCTTATCGCCTTTGACACGTTATTGGCATTATTATTTTACACTATTTGACAATAATGTTGAATCTTTGCTTATCGACTCACTTGGAGAAGAAAAACACACCTTTATACCGTATGTATATCTACTTGCATGTTTTTTTTGCTGGATTTCTATCTTCACGAATGGCCACTTCAATGGCATCGACGATCGTTCTTCGATACGCTGTTGTTTGGTAACTAATGATGCTAAAGTGCAACTACAGCTTAGGAATCTTTCTAAACTCATGTTAGTTCTTTCTACCCTGACGTAAACTAAAAATCTATTACTCACTAGTCGAACACGTCACGTTGAATACTCCTTGGCGGTAAAATTTGTTGTATCCGTCGATGAATTTTTACATCCTGGGAGAGCACCAGAATTAATGAACCTACTCTGGCCATGGTTAGGAACTCACTGGCTGGCCTTAGGCTGGTATCCGAGCGGTGACCGCTTTCCAAGCACTCCTACGCCGGCGTCAAGAATACGTACTATGTCCGTCCTAGCCTTCGTCGAGTGCTTCCACGCACGCCCAGAGTCCAGTGACCAGGCGACCCGCAGCTGCAAGTGGTATTCGTTGAGTGCTTCCACGCACGCCCAGAGCCCAGTGACCAGGCGACCCGCAGCTGCACGTGGTATTCGTTGAGTGCTTCCACGCACGCCCAGAGACCAGTGACCAGGCGACCCGCAGCTGCACGTGGTATTCGCTGCTTATAACTTATCACGGACCTGAAGGATTGGACAGATATAACATTTTTCTGACATTTTCTTGTAGTTTCTTTCTACCGCCGGTATTCGGTACGAGCACGACTCGCCTTCGTCGCGCGCAAGGCGCCGGCCTCATTGAAATGTACCAGATGATAGTATTTTACTCAGAAATAATCCTTCAGTAACTAAATTTAATAATAACAAGGATGATGTTTATTTTTTATTGTATAGTACTGTCGATGGGCAGGCTGGTTGAACAAACATTGTGAGCAAATGAAACCCTCTCCGAGACTTTCTTCCTAAGCGACGGAACTCTGTGGAGGTGCTCGTCCATTTCTCCTCATCTTTATCTTGCACTTTAAGTTATGAGGTGGAATATGCAGCCGTTTGGCATGGATTTGAATGCTAGACTTTAAAGCATGCTAGACTGCAATTAATGTTCTAATATCGAATTCTGGAGATCAAATCAGCGCCAAACGCTGTCATATCCCCAGGGAGAAGAAAACCAGCCCGAAGCAGATATTTCCTCAATGTTTGTAGGATTTCAAGTATAAAGCGGGAATCATCAGCGTATAGATCTTTTCACGATTTTTTATCAAGCAATATAGCATTGAAAGTGATAACATCGATGATAAAATCACTGATAACATAGCCGATAACAACGCTGATAACAATGCTGATAACAGCGCTGATAACAACGCTGATAACAACGATGATAACATCACTGATAACATCGATGATAACGTCGCTGATAACATTGCTGATAACATCGCTGATAACAACGCTGATAACATCGTTGAAAACATCGCTGATAAGATCGCTGATAAGATCGCTGATAACATCGCTGAAAACATCGCTGATAAGATCGCTGATAACAACGCTGATAGCATCGTCGACAAGATCGCTGATGAAAACGCTTTCCTATAAAGCATGGTAAAAGCGCGTAAGTGCTCCACACTAAGGGATGAACCCGAAGCCCTCAACACAGTGAACTTTTCCCCTACTGGAATTATTAAATATATAGAAAAATTGAAAGTTACAAAATCTCCTGGTCCAGACCAAGTGCATCCCAGAATACTGAAAGAGACTAAAAAACAAAATTGATGAGTATCTAGCAAACATTTTCACCCAATCTCTCACAAAGGGCACCTTTCCCTCTCAATGGAAAGAGGCCAACGTCACCCAAATTAAAAAAAAGGGACAAAAAGTGTCCCGGAAATTACCGTCCAATTAGTCTAACCTCAGTCATAGACAAATTGATGGGAAATTTGATCACGGATAAAATTACAGAATTTTTAGAACTAAATCAGTCAATAGGTAACTCAGCATGGCTTCAGACGCAATCGTTCATGTCCTACTAATCTGCTGCCTTTTTCAAGAATATAATTGAATTTCACGACGCGAAATCTCCGATCGACATCATTTACCTTGACTTTCAAAAGGCTTTCGACAAAGTTCCTCACAAACGCTTGGTGAGCAAATTGTACAGCATCGGTATTCGAGGTGAATTCAATAACTGGATAAAATGCTGACTCACGGAAAGACAGCAGCGAGTCGTTCTTAATGGAGCTTCCTTCAATTGGGGTAAAGTTACAAGCGGCGTGCCCCAAGGATCTGTGTTAGGTCCAGCTCTCTTCATAATATTCATAAGCGATCTTGACAGCAACGTACTCTCGAACATTACTAAGTTTGCAGACGATACCAAGCTAGGAGGAAAAGTGCAAACCAAACACGAGTGTTAGCAGATCCAATTAGACTTGAACAAAATTGTTGAATGGTCAGAAAAGTGACAAATGAAATTCAATGTCGACAAGTTTATTATTCGCTAGATAAACGTAGAGTCAGAGGTGACACGATTGAAGAGTGGAAGATTATGAAGGGTAAGGAAGACGTCGAGCGAGCAAGCTTTTTCAATTTAGATGCGAACGGAGTGACCAGGAATAATGAATACAAAATTGTTGGCAAGTGTTTCACACTCGATATCACGCGCAATTTCTTCACGCGCAGGGTTGTCGAAGAATGGAACAGACTTCCCGCGTAAGTTGTGAACAGTGATACAATTGAAATGTTCAAGTCGCGGCTCGACAAATTCTACTAAAATCGCCGCTGAATAGCTCCCATCTATAGCACTTTCACCAGTATATTCGTGAAAAATGGGGTTCGGCATTGACACCCATACGGTTAAATTAGTGTTAGGCATTGGCACCAGCATGTTAAAAAAGATGCCCGGCATTGGTACCTGCTCGTTTCAAAAAGGTGTTTAACAATAGCGAGGAATGAAACTGTGACAACCTCAGATCAACACCGTGGGTCGGTGGCTTCCTATTCAGGTGCTGATTTGAGTTGCTTCGAGTATCATCGTTTAATACTATTTCCTTCAACAAACTTTCCCTTTCTTGATCTATTAAAACAGAAAATACACAGACACAAGATGCTATCTTAGACGTTCTAATTCAAAACTAATCTTCTTACTATCAAAAAGCAACCCAGCTTGGGCCAAAGGTTCTGTTGTTGCCTTCCTACACTTGTAAACACTTGTGAAACCCAATTTATGAGAGAAAGTTGAACATTGCTTCGCTATCAGGGATTAGGCGGCTCTGAGTCTATGTCTATGTGCTTGTTGCTCTTCTCACACTGTGTCTACCCCCGATATCATGCTATCCTCCTCTCCTATTGCTGGCCCAGTGCTCCAACTCGTGCTCTGCATGTCTGGGAGGGTGGGAAGGGCAGTGAATAGAAGCTTCTGTTTTGCTGTGTAATATTCTAGATAGCCAGATACACTTGATATTGTTTCTCTGGTGCTGAGCACAGAATGAAGATAACGTTACTGACCGTGCTATCCTACGAGCTGGTCGTGCTACCTAACGTGCTAGCTGTGCTCTCTAAGAGAGCTGGTCGTGCTATCTAACGTGCTGGCCGTACCATCAAACGTGCTAGCCGTGATATCTAAGAGAGCTGGTCGTGCTATCTAACGTGCTGGCCGTACCATCAAACGTAATGGCTGTGCTATCTAACTAGCTGGCCGTGCTGTCTAACGTGCTAGCCGTGCTATCTAACTTGCTAGACGTGCAATCTAACGAGCTGACAGTGCTGTCTAACGTGCTAGCCGAGCTATCTAACGTGCTGGCCGTATTATCTAACGCACTTGCCCTGCTATCTAACGTGTTGGCCGTACCATCAAACGTACTGGCCGTGCTATCTAACGAGCTGGCCGTGCTGTCTAACGTTAGCCGTGCTATCTAACGTGCTGACCGTATTATTTAACACACTTGCCCTGCTATCTAACGTGCTGGCAGTGCTCTCTAACGTGCTGACCGTGCTATCTAACGTGGTGACCGTGCTACCGAAGTTGCTGCCCTTGTTGTCTAACGTGCTAGCTGGGCTTTCTAGTGTGCTGGTCGCGCTACCTAACGCGCTTGTCCTGCTATCTAACGTGCTGGCAGTGTTATCTAACGTGCTGGTGTTATATGACTCAATTGCCCTGCTATCTAACGTGCTGGCAGTGCTATCTAACGTAGTGGCAATGCTATCTAACGTGCTGGCAGAGCTATCTAACGTGCTGGCAGTGCTATCTAACGCGCTGGCAGCACGTTAGATAGCACTGCCGTTAAATAGCACGATCTCACGCACCGGTCGTGCTATTTAACGTGCTAGCCCTGCTATCTAACGTGCTGGCCGTGTTATCTTACGTGCTGGTCTTGCTATCTAAAGTACTGGCAGTGCTATCTTACGCGCTGACCGTGCCATCTCCTCCCCGCAAAAGACAGGTTTCTCGACCAGTCTTCATTTATCTGAGGCCGTCGCGTATCAAAGGTAATTTCATTAAGAGGAAGGAAGGTCAGGGAAGAGCAGAGGAAGGCTGGCACTCGCTCGAGGATTGTTGTTGTTGTTGCTTAGCCCCGGTTTCCACCTGCGGTAGTGGAAACCGCGCCAGCGAACCGCCCAAAACCCTCGATACCCACCGACACGCGCGTGTTGAGACGAAGAAGGTGGGAAATGAGAAATGGGCGACCGGCTTAGTGGTGGGGTAGAGTGTTTTTGTTGCTATCTGAATTAACTTTGTGGGTTGTATGGCAGTTAACAAATGGCCACCCGTGCGGTATAATTTTATTTGTGGACACCAGAACATTGAAACTTGCAGCGTGTTCATGTCCCTCAGCCACACTGCAATGCATCAACCAGAAGCGTGCAGGAATAACCTTATGTGGAACAGGGATGTTTTGTAGGGGAAAAATGATGGGGATTGTACACTTGTCCATGAAAAACAATGCAATGTATATGTCGTGGCTCTGATGTCTTGGAAGTGTCGGTAGGCCCGTAGGCTGGGCAGCACACAGGCTGCGTCCACATCAACACCGGAGAGGAGGCGCACAAGGCGCAATCCCCACCGGCGAGGATATGCAACAGGGTGGGTTGAGGGACTTTCGCAGGGGCCGGAGCCCCAGACGCCGCCACCGCAGGCAAGGCATCTTGATGAAGTTTGCCCGGTTGAATCGTGTAGGCTCCTTCGTGGTCGGCCTCGCTCGAGGAAATATGGTAGACCGCTCGAGAAAATATGTTAGGCCGTGATGCTCTAGTAGGGGCAGGCCGTCGCTGCTCAAGTTCTGTAGAGCAATCTTTCGCGTAACTAGAAGAATTGGATAAGATAGGCTGGAAGCGAGGTGTAGGCTGGGGCCGATGTGTAGACTGGGGCCGATGTGTAGGCTGGAGACGATGTGTTGGCTGGAGACGTTGCGTAAGCTGGAGACGATGTGAACGGGGTTTTATCTTTCGAGGTATAGAAACGTGATGTAACATCGATACACAAGCAGCGATTGCTGGGAGCTGTATGGCACGTCGTCAGACGCTGAGTACTGGAAGGTATTTCATTGCAGTTCCTGTGCATGCAAGCCAAGAGAACCGCATCGATGCCTTCTTTATAAAAAATCTTCAATTCAGGAAAAACTTCAACAAAATTTATGTATTTTTATTTAACAATAATCGCTTTACAGCGTCAAATTTCCTCGTAATCACATGGATTTTGATGTGACTGCAGCAAGACCTCAATAAAACGTTATTGTTGATGCAACGAAATGATGTAGTTGATGCAACAAAACGATTGTGTTGATGCAATCAAAAGATATTATTGAAGCAACAAAACGTAATTGTAAATGCTACAGTACGATTTTCCCGTGGCAGAAAGGATTTCAGTTTTGTTTTGGCAAACATTTTTTTGTTGTGTGAGCAATAGTGTACTCTCGGTGTTGTTGTGCGAGCAATAATGTACTCTCGGTGTTGTTGTGCGAGCAATAATGTACTCTCGGTGTTGTTGTGCGAACAATAATGTACTCTCGGTGTTGTTGTGCGAGCAATAATGTACTCTCGGTGTTGTTGTGCGAGCAATAATGTACTCTCGGTGTTGTTGTGCGAGCAATAATGTACTCTCGGTGTTGTTGTGCGAGCAATAATGTACTCTCGGTGTTGTTGTGCGAGCAATAATGTACTCTCGGTGTTGTTGTGCGAGCAATAATGTACTCTCGGTGTTGTTGTGCG
>SDVV010013036.1:0-15243 GCA_016164225.1 Gammarus roeselii | reverse complement strand
TACAAATTATCGCAATGGTCGCCAGCACATAAAAGTTATACAGATAAAGATGAACAAACACATAAAACAGATGCAAATTATTTTCCACACTTAAGGGGATTCCCATTATCAAAAGAGCGCATAGTGCAGATAAGATAATGATAATATGATATAAAAGTTGACCAACTCTGATATATCCTCATACTTGGTCATGTCTACAAATGAAACGAAGGATGCTTCCGGTACGTGGCGGTCGCCTGTAAAGGCGTGCGCTACGAGGAAGTCGCTTTGGTCGGTTAGTATGATTCGATAATGTAATTTGTAATAGGAGAACGACCAGCAGTAATCAATTTAATCCTAAGTAAACTGATGTTGTTTGGACGCTTCCGTCCTCGACCATGTTCATCATAAATAAATGATCATGGTTACAAATCGAAAAAAATAATCCAAAACGAAACCACACTTGTCGTGGTTTGTGCATTGACACGTTATATTGAGGCTGAGGTTGTGAAGTGTGTAAATTCTGAAGCAACAATTGAGGTGCTGGACACAATGTTATCTCGCAATGGCTTAGTATCATACAATAGCAGTTCATTCACGTCTATAGAATTTCAGATCAATTTGGCACAAACGGCTATTGAGCATGTGAGGCCAATCCCGTATCACCCAAGCTCAAATGTTCAAGATGAACGAAGTGTAGGCATGACTAAAAAGGACATGAGGAGACCCACTGGTACTGTGAATGAATGGGTACGCCAGGTACTGTTTCATTATCGCAACACTCCACATTCCGTGACGGACGTTGCCCCAGCTGTATCATAAAATGTTAGAATTCTACAACTGAGTAGGAGCAAATTACCCCAGAAGATGCGCCTGAACAATGTTACAAAACCCATGTAAATATTACCATATTCCAAGTAAGTGACAGTGTACACGTGTTGAACATAAGACAAGGCGATAAATAGCCTAATGGTTTCGTTCACGAAAAAATGCATCAATATGTATAAAATTCATGTTACTATATTATAAGTCATGTGGACAAGATATGTTGAGAAGCTACTGATGACGAGAATAAAGGAAACATTTATCTGGAAGAATGAGTCTAAGGAAGAATCTGAGTTGCGTGAACGAATGAAAAATGAGAATGCTAGTGGCAACGCATCAGTGGGTGATCAAAATGAATGCGGTGGTAAATCGAGACAGAGAATGACAGATACACCCTATATACAAACGAAGTCAATGAAGGAAGTACCAAATAAAGACCAGCCAGAGGTTCTGGCAAAGAGCGTCGTCCAGTAGATCGATACATACTTAGGGATTAATTATACGTACCATGTTAAATCTAAACAATGTAACTGTCCATGATTGAGACCAATGTTCGGTCTAGGTAAAAAAAGTTTCTTCTGATTAACTCCACTTGAACGAGGGAGAGTGTCATATCCCTATACAAGTGTCATGCCTACTTTGTAACAAAGGAGACTTTCGGTAAGTGACGGTCGTCAGAAATACGTTCGTTGTAGATTAGGCATGCGCTACAAGAAGGTTGCGTTGATCGGTTAGTATGATCCCACCATATAATTTGCAATGCGCGGACCAGTAGCAAACAACTTGATCCTGACGGATCGGATGCTGTTTGAACGCATACGATAATGAAAGACAACGATAGAGCTTGGCCATTACAACTCCGATGAAACGAGCCCGTCCCATGTCGTGCATGCGGACGGAGGTGACATATTGCGAACGTACACATGTGTATGCGTGATGTGTCATGAGCGGCAGGAGAAGGCCTAGAAGTTCAGTCAGTATTAGTCTGACCTCGAGCCCGCTAGCTCACAAATACCTCTCCATACAATTAGGAATATAAAATTAATGAGCTGATTGTTAAAATGTAAAAGGATCGGATATTAATTACAGTTACTATAGTCAAACAACGCTTGGAATTCGATCAACACCGATATAACAGTAACTTAGTTTCAGTACTTTAATGAAATTATTCGAATCATTATTATTCCCGCGGATTGCAAAACCTTTGACACAGAATGATTCACACGAGGCCCAATTGATTTCCATTTCGTAGTCGTGGAGCTTTTAGTATCGCCAGACAAAATCGCTTCCATTCAATCGATATTTTTTTCCATTATACTATACCTTTTGTAAAGGATTGCTTTACAATAGCATTGCGTGATCGATTTCAAAAATGATATAAATTGTGCATAATTCTTGTATCTCTCATAATCATACAAACAAAATGACTATTATCTCAGGTCAGTATCACGGGCATAAGTGACGTTGGGTCGCAATGAGCTTTAGCACATTACATGACCTTGTTTAATTCATCGTAGGGTTTTGAATAACATTTCTTTTATATGGAACTGCCTTCGTAGACATGTTTTTAAAGTTATGATAGCTTCGAGGCCCAATCAGAAACTACTCGTTGGCCGACGTATTTTTTTTTTGCTGCATTCAGCCGCACGATCAAAGCACGATCACTGATCATGAGAGGAAAATGCACGGCTAGTGTCCAACCCTGATGGTTAATCGGGTCGATGATTATATTGCTTTAAACTACGAAATGTTCTGCAAGTGGAAGTCGAAGCATTATCATTCGAAAGATTTCCTCTTCACAAATATTACGTACTAAGGTTCATGATAGATACGTAATATTTTCATTTCATGACTACTAAAATAACGGATCGTCTTGTGAATAAAAGAAATGCATATTACCGAGTATCGGCACCAGATACTCAAGGAGCAAGCACCGAGTATCATCCGGCAGTTTCAACATTATGCTTACTAACAGTTTTAACACATTCGCTCATGCAGATTGGGTTTCGAATCAAATTAATGTTATCTAGCATTTTGGAGTCTATGATTTTTGACATGACCTTCGATGAATGGCTTATATCATTTATTGCTGTGATAAATACCGCACAAATTGATTTATTTGGGCCGCCGATACAGTCGGTGGATTTATAAACAAACTGGATGCCCCACTTACTTTGGCCGATTTACGCTTATGATGATCCCATCATGAAATAATCAGTGAGTATCAATAATTAAAAGTTGCAAGCTAATATTTATAATTCCATTGGACCCGCTGACTTCCACCCAGAAGTTCTCAGTGATACTCGAGAGCGCTTGGTAAATTTCCAACCCACACACCAAAGTCATCGATAGCGAGCGACAAGCTAACAGAAGATTAGGAGAATCCTAATGCCCGACAATCTTCAAGTAAGATTTCAGACTCACACTCAACAATTATCGATCAATAAGTTTTGAAAGCTTTGCTATCAAAACTATCGACTATCTGATGCGGGACTACATCGATGAACGCCCAAATAACAAAAGCATGGATACGAAACGAGCAATGTTCTCTCGTGAGAGGAGCTGCCTGAAAATTTTGAGGGTCTTCTTACCATTGTTATTAACGAAATTTTGGGAACAAGGCAGAGTATGTCATTGACTTGGATATCCAAAATGTCGTCGATAAAGTTGCAGCCCGAAATTTACTATTTAAAATGACTGAGTTGTACTACATGTCTGTCCAGGTTCAAGCAGAGACACTGCATCAGCTAAGAGACGTCCGGGTGGGCCCATCGTCACTTCTGGAGTGCACGGGTTCAAATCGATATTTTCCATAGACACTGAGCTCTTCCAGGTTGCATGCACTGTAGGGAAATAGTTTCACGAATCTTAATATACATGAACCTTGGAAGAGGGTGGGGGATTATTTTCAGCGGGGTAGCATGGTTTTAATTTCATCACACTGAAAATGTGAAAAAATAACGAGTTACGTCATACTGATTATATTTTCGAAAGATTTTCAGCTTTACGTTCACAGAACCACTCCGTGGTTTTGTATAAGAACGACCAGCCCACACAGTGAATACTTGACAGATACGCGCACCCAGTGACCAGGATGTGAAGCGCAGTAATATTAGGTATCGCATTCCCGGTTCAAGTGTAATAACAATTTTATTGTGAAATTGTTATTCGTTTACAAGATCAGTCCTTCCTCACGCTCTATACCTGTTCAAATAATCACATGTTATGGCCCTCGATCCTCGTTTACCATTCCCAAATATTGTAATGGATTTGTCACTTTTTAGCGATTATAAATGCACTTAGAACAAAGAGAGAACTTTCAGCCCCACCATACAAATTCATCAAGTTTATTCATATGGGAAAGTCGGTCGAATTTTATATTTTCTATTCAACACAGTGAAGAGAGAAACTATACGCTGCTTTCAATGATTCTAATAACCGAATCAACCCGTTGGAGGTCGTTATCATTAGTGCTAGTGTTTGGTTGTCGAACAGCTTGGGTGTAGACATGTTTAATGTTCACTATTAAAATTGGATTCTTCGCAGATATTCGTTTTATTGTGCTGTGTCAACACTAATTTGTCGCTGATATATGTTTTATAGTGCTGTGTCAACACAAATTCGTCGCTCAGATATTCCTTTTATAGTGCTGTGTCAACACTAATTCGTCTCAGATATTCGTTTTATAGTGCTGTGTCAACACTAATTCGTCTCTCAGATATTCGTTTTATAATGCTGTGTCAACACTAATTCGTCTCAGATATTCGTTTTATAGTACTGTGTCAACACTAATTCGTCTCAGATATTCGTTTTATAGTGCTGTGTCAACACTAATTCGTCTCATATATTCGTTTTATAGTGCTGTGTCAACACTGATTCGTCTCAGATAATTGTTGTATAGTACTGTGTCAACACTAATTCGTCTCAGATATTCGTTTTATAGTGCTGTATCAACACTGATTCGTCTCAGATAATTGTTGTATGGTACTGTGTCAACACTAATTCGTCTCAGATATTCGTTTTATAGTGCTGTGTCAACACTAATTCATCTCAGATATTTGTTTTATAGTGCTGTGTCAATGCTAATACGTCTCAGATATTTGTTTAATAGTGCTGTGTCAACACTCATTCGTCTCAGATATTCGTTTTATAGTGCTGTGTCAACACTAATTCGTCGCTCAGATATTCATTTTATAGTGCTGTGTCAACACTAATTCGTTTCTGATATTCGTTTTATAGTGCTGTGTCAACACAAATTGGTTTCTCAGATATTCGTTCTATAGTGCTGTATCAACGCTTTCTCGTCTCAAATATTGGTTTTATAGTGCTGTGTCAACACTCAATCGTCTCAGATATTCGTTTTATAGTGCTCTGTCAACACTAATTCGTCTCATATATTCGTTTTATAGTGTTGTGTCAACACTAATCCGTCTCAGATATTCGTTTTATAGTGCTGTGCCAACTCTAATTCGACTCAGATATTCGTTGTATAGTACTGTGTTACCACTAATTCGTCTCAGATATTCGTTTTATAGTGCTGTGTCAACACTAATTCGTCTCAGATATTTGTATTATAGTGCTGTGTCAACACTAATTCGTCTCAGATATTCGTTTTGTAGTGCTGTGTTAACACTAATTCGTTTCAGGCATTCATTTTATAGTGCTGTGTCAACACTAATTCGTTTCAGGTATTCGTTTTATAGTGCTTTGTTAACACTAATTCGTTTCAGGTATTCGTTTTATAGTATTGTGTCAACATTAATTGAATCAGTTTAAGGCTGAAATCAATTATCATCAAAAGTTGGAATGGTAACTGCTTCTAATGATATGTTTTCCTCATGGTATGTGTTTCTCCTGGTACTTGTTTGTCCTGAAACTTGTTTCTAATGATACTTGTTACTCTTCCTGGTAAATGTTCATGCTTATTAGCATTGCGAGCGCTAAGGTGGACTCGAAGGGTCCATGCAAGGCAGTTGAGGCACTGGAGGTGCTCATCCGTCGCCGGTGGGCCCCAGTTAACGATTCCCATCAATGAGGTGCTCAAAAAATCGGTTCTCAGAAACTCAGAGCATCCCACCTTCGACCCTGAACTGAACTAATCGATATAAGCTGTAGGATATCAGCCTTCAGTCGTTAACGTTCCTCTCGAACTAGACGCGAAGAAAATATGCTGTTTGAGCAGCTTACGGCTTAGAACAATTTCTCATAGAAACTCTACAGCGGGTTTTCGGTGCTTAGAACTTCTGTGCAAACAGGGAATCTACATAATTGATGCCAGAGGGACCGGTCTCATGCATGATTTTTTTTTCAAACAATATGTGGAAGATCTGTTCCGGTGTTTTTCAACTATGCTCCCAAAGTCACACTTCCACGCAGAGTAACAACCTGCTAAAACTAGCGCATGCGCAGCAGTACATGTTTGACATTGTTCTGACGGGAAAGCCTAAAAAAATATAATGTTATAGAACAATGGGCATTTTGTATTGACCGTCAAAACAACAGTATTGTTTGTAATAACACATTAAACTGTAGTCTTTCATGTGTAGTTTCTCGTACCTACGTTTTCAGAATGATGTTTACTCCACACAAATCCAACCTGCTACGAATAGTTTAATTGCGCCTGGGATTGTTGCCGGATCAGAAAGTTAAAATCATCAACTTAAATTTGTTACCATTGTTTACTTATCATGTACCCATTTTGGTCCGAGTCACGCAACCCTTCTTCCCAATTCACATTGATCTCCTTTGTTCCAATCCCGTCCTCACGAGCTTGGACTTCACTCCCTTCCCCCTTAACTTCATTCTCTCTTCATACAGGAAATAGAGTGCCTGTAAGGGCAGGTGCTGAGCAGCGATTTAGGGGACCGGGAGTTAATTTCATTGTGGCAGTAAACGTCATCGCTGAGTGTTGTTGAACATGTGATTGAAGCACGAACCACAAAGAGGTTCTGCCGGGCACACAGTTGCAATACATGCATAACATATCGGCAAACGTTACTTGCTGACACTGTTCTCAGACAGTTGTAATATTAAGGAAATTAACTATTTATATTTTATCGTTTGCACACTGAACCTGTTTCAGAATGTCATGAGACGCCTAGTAATTGATTGCTCTGTCGTACAACATTTGGATTGGAATGGGTAGTCGGAGATTTCTAAGCAATATGTTCTTTGATAAGATGTAAACACTAACTCATCTATGTAGAACTATTCTGAATGTGCCAAAATACATGGAGATGGCCGTTATCGTTATGTGCTAAATCTGAAACAGGTTCAGTGTGCAAACGATAAAATATAAATAGTTAATTTCCTTAATATTACAACTGTCTGAGAACAGTGTCAGCAAGTAACGTTTGCCGATATGTTATGCATGTATTGCAACTGTGTGCCCGGCAGAACCTCTTCGTGGTTCGTGCTTCAATCACATGTTCAACAACACTCGGCGATGACGTCTACTGCCACAGTGAAATTAACTCCCGGTCCCCTAAATCGTTGCTCAGCACCTGCCCTAACAGGCACTCTATTTCCTGTATGAAGAGAGAATGAAGTTAAGGGGGAAGGGAGTGAAGTCCAAGCTCGTGAGGACGGGATTGGAACAAAGGAGATCAATGTGACGATCAATGAAATCGTCCTATAAAATGGAAGATTGGCTTCCAATCGATATATTTTATTTTACAATGTTGGACCTCTTCCATTGTCGCGGTACAGCAAGTTCCATTTCATTGCTAGTTTTGGTGTTAACGAAACCAGTCCATAAACGGCTCCCAGAATGTAATGACAGAGGACTAAAGAGACCACTGAAATGAACGAGGAACGTCTCCTCGTAATATCAGGATCGTTTATACCTGTTAATGGTGAAGTTGTTCGCCAGGGACTTGCTGTTATGGAAATACAATTCGGATGAAATACAAATGGTAACGAGCTTCTTGTTGTTTCAGGATCGATTTGTGGGAAGCATTTATCGGCCGTGGTTCCTAAATTTTAGTAAAAGTGAGTATTAGTAGTAGGCTTGATACTTTTTTTCGCTTGCAATGCGCAGTCATCATTAGTGGTGATATTTCACCACGGGACGTGCGTATTAAGAAGATAAGGTGTTTACGAATGACCAGCATTGGCTGATGCTAGCGAAAAAATGGTTAGCTGTTCAAGGTTACCCAACTAAATATTAGGGATGTCATACGGTTGAACTGCCGGATACCAATCCTATTTTTTTTACTAGGTTCATTTGACGATTTCTGCAAGTAGGATGAACTTTATGGGATCAAATAAATTACTTCCTAAAACATGTGCCGTTAAATACTGCTTTAAAGTTCAGTAAACTCAAATCGTTACAGCAATTGGAATGTTGAAATTAAAAGACTATAGCTCGTTAAACATTGAACAAACGACTCTCATCTGAACAGCGGGCACATGAAATGAGTAAAGACGGCTATACTCAATTAAACAGGATACGTGTGTTCGAGTGTTTCAAAAATCATACAAACTCACTTCACAGATGGGCATGCCGCTCAGCTTCAATTACTGTGCTGGCAGCGGTGGATCTTGTTTGGAATACTAATTGATTGACCTGTCCCCGGCTGGTGGTATAGAAACAGAAAGTACACGGAATACGGATAAGCTTGAGCCTTACTTGAGGGCATCAGAGGTAACAGTAATCCCTCAAAATTCATGCATAGTGTAATTTCAAATAATTATGTCATATGAAAATTAATTTCTCAATGCCACAAATGATTTGCTGCTCATTTTGCCATCAGGTTGTTAATAAAGCACATATTCAAAGAACAACTTTCCGTTGGGCAATGAGTTTTTTCAATAATGGTTAGGATTTTTTCCGATCATAATAGTTCCAATCAGCGTATGAAATAGGAAAAACGCTGCAAGAATAATATTCCTGCTATGTACAGGAGTACTACAACTGTGTGATGCAGGATCAAAATAAATGAATTATTAGTTGTTATATTTTCATATTTTGATGGGAATATCATTTTTATCCGACAAATTTTTCATGAACATCTCTCAGCAAAAAAATTGAAGTTGAGTTCGATTGATGATCATTATTGTCGAAACTATGTTCTATTAACGAAACATATATCGGTGAAAATATTCAATGCCGCACTTGCGGCAGCTCAACCAGTTGTCTAAAATCCGTCTTTCACTCCAAAAAGCTTTCACACTGACCTAACTTGCCGCAAAAAAAACAGCGATTATGGCAAACCTACTGGCTTATGCGAGGCTGGGTAAATACAACATCGGAGTAAATGTTACAATTCTGACTCCTGATGACGTCCATGTGCATTAATTCAAACAATGAGATGCATTTCAAGAGCTACTTTATGAACTAATTTGCCTCCAGTCGGGCGCATTCGTTTCAAAATAGAATTTTTGAAATCATTTCAAAAAGACATCGTTTTTTCATAAACTAGAGTATAAAAATATCAGAATTGATGTACTTCGCTCTCTACTAAGGCTGGAATCAGAGCTCCGAGAAGATGTGACTCTGAATCTGGTCTTCTTGAATGTGTATTTTATCAGGCTTTACGTTTATTTTCTGAGTTCTGACGACGTAAAGTATACACATCAATTAGAAAAGTGTTCTTTTTACACTTACCATCAGTCGTTTAGGTAAAATACACCTTCATATTTTGTTTCGCTTCTATTTTCTTCATCCCAGCGTTGAATTTTGAATTTTTAAAGCATGAAATTCCATATCGATGTTTTTCCCAGACGTGTAGCAGCAATTATACAACAATATAAGCTTATATATTCATTCACATAAGTACATTGCTAATTACAAAGACGCTGTTCGCCGGATTAAAGATTACACTCATCTGAGAAACAAATCAAATCAGCATAAATCATAGATCATGTTTAGATGTTCCTAAAAAATATCTATAAATTAATCGACAGGTTCAACTTCAGATGTTAAACGAGAATGAATGTTTGCATCGTTGGACCACCGACCTCAGAATGTCAAACGTAATTTTGTTGTCAATTGTCATGGAATTGCTTTTTTACAGAACATAGCCGACAGAACATAAAAAAGGGATGTGAACATTTTTCCTCATCGATGTGTACTTCATCGCTGAAGTTTTTTCTCCAAATTGAGAAATATATCTTCGATTTTGCTCGACAGATCCCCTTAGCCAATCTGACGCCATTCCCGTATCTTATTTGCAATTTTCGTAGCTGATTGACCCATCGTACCGCCAATCACTCGCCTAATGGCGATGGCAGAGCTCCCTCGCGGGTATTTTCCCGTCGTCTCTACTATCAGGCCCGAGGAATTGCTCCTACAGCCCTTCATAATGGAGACACTTTCCGGAGTCGTTCGGTGTTCTACATTGCGTTGTTTAGTTTTGTATTGAGAACTCATGATTGATTTCTCGTATGACAATAGCAATGACAATTTCACTGCTAGGTCTCGAAAACACTTTCCATTTGTTCAATGGTAGTATAGCCAGTCTCACTTTTTCGTCCTTTGATTGCCTAATTAGGTTCATCTTTATTAAGGCGTCTTGTTGTAAACAAGAAAAGGATATCGATCAAACTAAAAATTAGACAAAAAGTAATTGAACCTTTTATATGCATATTGTTTTTTTTTATAAAGGCAAGACTGAAAAATGAATGCAAGGTTTTACTGTAGGTGTACAATTTACAATAGTAATAAATTCAACGTTTTGGGGCGCTTTTGTCGCTCCCGCACATCATTCACCATGCATCATTCATTACTTTCGAAATGTCTCAAATTCACAGAGTTTAGTGATCGCTTCAGTAGTTTGCGACAAAGCTAATCGATTGTGTATCGAAGAGAATCGGTTATAATGGGATGCATGACAATTAAAAAAAATAGTTCACGAAACCGAATCGGAGCTTACAATCCTAGGAAAGATCGGAAGTTCACTTTACTTAACTTAATTCAAATTAATTACATATTAATGTAACATTGACAATGCTGAGTAAATATTTTGTAATTATTTTGTAATAAATTATGATTTCATTGCTCCAAGAGGTTTTGACTTGAATAAAACAAACTTAGCAGTCGTTAAACGGTGTTTTCGATCATGTTCTAATTTGTATGTTATCATGATTATTAGTAGAACTGAATGAAATGCGGTCAGAACAGTAACATTGACCCGTAATTGAAAAGACTACTCAGTAGTTTTAATTTGAATATCTAACATAAATGAACTCCTAATCCATTTTATGCACAATTTTGCAAATCACATCAATGCGAACTAAATTACTAAAATTCGAATCCAATTCGCTTAGAAACACAATGTTAGAAAACGAGAGCATCGTTCCTGATGCAATTCATATCAAATCATTGTTGGGGTAATTTCTTCATGACCAAATGGTCAAGCCGTCAAATCCCTATTGTCCGACTGTTCGATTCTTAGCACGACTGTTTTCGTTCATAGAGTAACGGGACACGGATTAATGTTATTGTTCATGGTCGCATTGATGACTGAATGCAGAAGTCGTGACAGATTTGGTTATTACATCTTTTAACAGTACGTAAGTTTGCTTGATTTATCAATGGCTTTTGTTACCAGTAGTAAACTTGACCAAGAGTATTGCTGGTTTCCTCTCTATCAATCATTATAACTCACCTTACTGCTGGTATAATGGTCCATTCTCAAAATCTTTCATAATCATGTTGTCTTAATGTTAATGAATCGCAATGAACTCTCCAAATAAAATGTGTTGCCAATTTGTCAACGCTGGGGAAAGCAGGTTATGTTGTGTCAGCTTGTATTACCACAATATTAAGTGTTTTGTCAGTGTTCATCAATACATCGTTTGGGAGCTCGTTGGAGCTTGCTCGAGCAGTCACCTGCCGCTGAATGGGAGGTAAATATATTTCGCAACCTGTCATGGCGAACATAAATTGTGGCATCATACATACACTGACCCAAGGTCGTATCCCCCAAGAAGTATGAGGCAACACGCCCATGCTCATTCAAACTCCTTTCGATAGACTCGCGCAAGTATCAAGTTAAAAAAAAATCCGTCAAGTGTCCCGTTTACGCAGTTCGGATCAAAATTGTCCTCAGAAAGGAGAGTCCGCAGAAGGGTCCGAAGGATGTACCCCTCCTTCATTAAAAGTGCTCAGCTTCCCCCCCATCCCTGGCCATCCAGCGATTCTGCTTCCAGTATTAATAAAAGATTGTCTCAGAACCATTTTTCAAGATTAAAACGTATGATGTAGAGTTTATTGGTCAACAATGTTCGCCGCAATCATTCAAAGTTGCAATATATGAACAACATTGTTATAGGATTTGTAGAGAACGGGTTATACTACTGATATATTGTTGAAAAAGTCTAAAATTTCTCCTCTACCAGGGGATCTGAACTCACTGTAAGTATATCACATTGTCGATCATTGATTTGTGATATTAAAGTATAGGATGTGTCTTATATCATTATTGTTGGAAATTAATTTATAGTTTTTTACTTATATTATAAGACTTCATCAATGATTGGAAACTCAACGCTCGGATTGAACAAGAATTTTGCACCTTTCCTCAGTTCTGCGGCATCACAGGATATCAGGAAAACCAACTGCTTCATGAGAGGGCAGCGCCCACTTCAGGACTTATTAAAGAGAGTCCAGTTCAGAGTAAATCACAACAGCATTGGAGTGTCTAGTAACTGCAATCCAATAATTTAATTAAATTGCCCAAGCACCATCAAAAGTGTCGGGAAGGGAGGGAGATCGCATAAGCGACCTGATAGTCTGCTCCACTGCTCCATGGATAGAAACAATTAAGATAGATATATATTTTATTGAACATAGGATGAACTTTGAATAAATTTGATCTGTTCTCCAAGTCATCTACATATACGTTCGAAAAGTTGGAGGTTAACATCCCGACGAATCAGCTCTATCTGCGGAAATGAAGCATCGACAGCCAAGTGTTGTCGGTGATGGTATGTGATGTGATGTAATGGGTTTTTACACTGGCGTTCAAGTCTCACATTCTCAATAAATTGACATTTGCCGTAATGATAATTCTATTGAACTGAATAGATTCATTTTATACAGACATATATAAAAAAATCTAAAATTGTTAGCGTCAAACGGGTTTCACTTTGTATACTGCTCAACCTTGGGTCCGCAATGAAACGTTTGTTTAAGAATACGATTACCTTCACTCGCTGGATGTATGAGTTTTTAAAGCAGATATTTTTTAATTTCTGTTTTAATTATTTTGCCCTGTGTGAGATTGTTTTTCCCAGGCATTAAAACTCTTCGGCAATTCAATATCAACCGAAGTTAAGAACATTTTCTTCTTCTGCTTTGGACGTCTTTATAATGACCTTACATCTGCCATACCTTCATTTTCGTCACAAACATTTTAGCGACCAACAATTGACCTTCCTCACCAGTCAGGAATACCTGTTGTTGCTCACTCTCCTATAAACGACACATCCATTGACATTCAAACCTCAGTGCTTACCAGTGTCAAACATGCTTCTTATTGGTCAGGGAAATATTTTGATAACGAAATCGAAATATTAGATCATAAAAATGAAGAAAACCTGACCAGTTAAAAACAAATACTTCCCAGTTGTATCCCATGAGAAATGTTTACCAATCTACCACCTAAAAACCACTCGTATCTAAACGAACCCCAAACGTACGAAACGAGTCACAAACTCTTTCGACTGGTGATATTTTACGTTGAACAATGCATGGTTATTTAAGTTCCTGATCAAGAAAATTGTTTGTATCAAGAATAACAGACTATATCCAATATCCCGTCATACCGGAGCTAAGTTGAGCATTTGGCCGAAGGTCACGAAACCAAATAAACTGTGCGCTTGTGGAACCAGAAATTTCCCAGAAGGAATTATTTCCTGTAGGGCTGGTAATTCGTATTGTGAGCGACGAGCAAGCTGAACTTTTAATATATTACCTCTCTCAGTGTTCTGCAGTTTCTTCCTATAGAGAAAAGAGGCTCTTGTACACTGAATACTTTGGCGGCCTTCATAGGTCTCGGAATGTCAGAATGCACTAAAGGACACGAATCCAAACAACGGAATTCAAAGACAAATAGCCAGATGAATAGCGAGTAGCAGAACAACTCTGAACCTATGAAGATTGTAAGCTTCCTCCCTGCTCTGTTGCGACACTCGCTGTTCGTCATCGAATTCCGCTGCTTGGATTCGTGTTGAATGGGTCATCGGTCATCATTAACTTTTGGACTGCTAACATTTCGTCAGGGAGTTTCACGAGTGAAGTCAAGTGCTAAGAAGTTTGGTTTCGATGGACTTTGATGACACTTATTACTCGGTGAAGATTGTAAGCTTCCCACCCCTCCCATCTTCAGCGTCTGCAGTTTCCATTCCTCACGGCTGCACTAGTGACTTCCGACGAAATGTTTTGTTACAAATTTCGCATGTGTTTATGTTGGTTACCATAGCAACCAAGAAATGGGCATATTATTCAATTTTTTCAAGTCTCTTCTCCGTAGCATAGTTACTTACCAGTACTATATAACATCCAAAATTTAAGTAGTTGTTAATGTATTAATTCTGTTTGAGATTTTCCATCTGATAAGCTAATGATAACGGAACGCGTCACGGAATAATAAATTATATTGGATTCTAAATTGTTGATTTCCCTTCGAACTTCGGGATCATGAAAATAAATTTAGACTTTAACCAAGAAGATATGTGAGTGAAGACAAGGCAGCTCGGAAAGAAGGAACATATGCTTCTCATCATCATCACGGAGAAGCTGTCAACTGAAGAACATTCATCAAGGGACCAAACAAGTGGCTGGAAGTGTTAAATTGTTTAACAAGTACGTCGTAGCAGAACAACTCGGAGCCTAGGAAGATTATAAGCTTCCTCCCACCTCTATTGCGACACTCGCTATTCGACAATGAATTTCGCTGTTTGGATTCGTGTTGAACGTGTCATCGGTCATTATTACCATTTGGATTTCTAACATTTCATCAAGGATTTTCACGAGTGAAGTCAAGTGCTAAGAAGAGTTTGGTTTTGATGCACTTTGAAGACACCTGTTACCTTGAGAGATTGTAAGCTTCCCACCCCTCCCGTCTTCAGCGTCTGCAGCAGTTCCCATTACTCACGGCTGCACTAGTGCCAATCGAAGAAATGTTTTGATACAAATTTAGCGTGTGTTTATGTTGGTTACCATAGCATTCAAGAAAGTGGCATCTTAATCAATTTTGCCTAGACTCTTTTCCGTAGCATAGTTACTAACCAGTACTATATAAACTCCAAAATTTAGGTAGTTGTTAATGTAATAATTCTTTTTGAAACTCTCATCTGTTGAGCTAATGATAGCGAAACGCTTCATGGAATACTATATTATATTGGCCGCTAAATATTTGAGTTTCCTTCGAAATTCCGGATCGTGAAAATATATTTAGCCTTATATCAAGAATGTATATATACATATATATA
>SDVV010013035.1:0-15244 GCA_016164225.1 Gammarus roeselii | reverse complement strand
GTATTTTTCTTGTATCCATCACTCAGTTGAAGTTTTTCCTTCCTGATGAATATTGTAGTTTTTTGTCACTAAATCCCAACTTGGGAGAATTTGCTACACAAATAGCATTAGTTGCTGGCAAAATAAGGTGAGCCCATCAACCCTCCTGAGTCACTGAGAGATCACCAACAAGACAGTGTTCGGTGAGTATTTGGGAAGATAAACCAACTTATGGTGTCTGTGGGAACACTGCAGCAGATCGAGATTGGTATATTTACCATGTGGGATTAGATCCGTAGCAATTGATCGATCCTGAGAGGATTGATCAAAATCAGTAAATTGATCCTGTACGAACATTTCGAGATAAGCAAATTTGTCCTTCGGGATGTCATTTATAATAAGTAAAGTGTTTTGCTCTAATTTTTGCAAACGTGGAAATCAGTGATTGCTAACAATGCAAAAACTTGCATGCAAGCCTAATAAATCATTTGATGTCAATAAATGGTCATGAATGCAAACGTGTTATGTCTAGGTTCGAGTCCCAACGGCATATAAGATATCATTAGTACCGTCCAGTAACTAAAATCCGAGGTTTGTTATAACTATTTATTAGTTATAATGACTTAGTGTCGTCTCTGTTCATACAATCTTTAGTGAGTTTGCATTCAATGTGATGATTTTTACACCACAGTTAAGTAGCTGCTCATGAATAGAATGATCAGAAATGACAATAAACATAACGGCATTGGAGCTAACGCCTTGTGAATTGAGTATAGAGTAACTTTACTGCTGACGGTATGACATTTAACACTCAAAAACGCGAGGCAGTTAGTGGAATATCAGGTCTAAACACCGTAGACTCAATAGTGTTTTTATATCAAAGACCATCTGTCTTATACACTTCATCGGAGGAACTCTGCACCGTTAACTTCATTGAGCTAATAATAGAAAACCTGTTGTATTTAACAAATATTTGACCCCAAATACTTTTCAACTTGGAATCCGTTCCTTTTGAGGAGTAGTGCGAGATCGTCATCAAATTGTGACTGATGATCCATGAAGGTTTCGCTTTGAAATACTAACAGGAAATGAAGTGGCAAATAAGATTTCCGTGTCCGACCTGAAAAACGGGCGGACACAAAAAAACAGCCGCACACTGCGTGAAATTGACTCCATTGTGCCTACTAGTGTGAAATAAAGTCAAGGAGAAGTCATAAAATGAGAGCACTTTCCAGTATTCCAATTTAATGGCCAGGAGAGGCGCCGAGATGAGATACACAGCCAATGGTTGCATTGGCTGTGTGGCAGCCGACACAATAACATAAACATTGAACTTGATGATATCATTGGTTGATTTTTTTGTATTGTTCTTAGAATTGTAAGATATTATGGTCATTGCCGTTCCTCAAAACGCATGACAGTATTTTATAAGATCAGCCTGCATTTGTTCATAGCTGATTCATCATTTAATTGAAAACATACCTTCTCCATAACACTCAACAATCGAAAGGGCTGCGACAACTTGTTGATGTTGGAGCAAGATCATGCGCGCATGTCAATCGTATCATGCGAGCCTGCCAACCGTATCATGCGAGCATGTCAATTATGTTTCCATAATTCGAACAATATTTAAATTTGATTTTCAATCATTGACGAACCGCACGTGTATGTAAATTCATTAGGGAAATTTCTTTCCGTTCCTTTCAGTTACCCTGGGGAAGAGAAATTACAAAGTGTAGAATAGCGGGAAAAAAACGAAATTAACTGTCGAAAGTTCCTTATTGTCATTGTACAAATCTTATTTATAACTAATTGGCAGATGAATAATTCCAAATTGCAAATCGTTCGAATAGAGTGACACGTTTGATTTTTTTTATTAGTTCACAGGGACTCATGGGCAATATTATACCAATATTGTTCGTCATGTTCGTTTATATGTGAGATTTATGCTATGTTGGATACATGGGAAGAAAGATCAAGAAACAAATTGGTTGGAGGGAAATTTGTGTGTTTTCCTTGTTGAGAAGGCACAGACACAGACACAGACAGCAGGCCGAATCCCCCTGCTTAGGTGGGATAGTGATCAAGTCAGTGAAGAAGGTTTTGGAGTTGAATCACATCAGAATAGGTTGTGGCTAACTCATATGAGATGAATGAAAGGTTCTTAGTCAAGAAGGTCTTCTTGTTTCTCAGTTGAGAATGTAACGTAGTTAACTAGGCTAAGAAGAATTTGTAGTCAACTCGGTGAGAACAGTCTAAGATTCTCTTTATTTGGGTTCACAGTCAACTCAATTGAGAAGGGTCGATTGTTAACTTTTTCATGATTGGTCTACTAAAGTCCTTGTTGTCCCAACAACTGTTTCCCCTCCCTATGAAGTGAGATAGTTTCGACACATTCATTTGCAATATGATATTTTAAAATAGAGCACGTCTTTTAGCTCAGAAATATTTGCAACAGCATGACCAAAGCTACGATTCAATTTTTTATGGTGACGGCATTTCCACAAAACTATTTTTGGGCCGCCCCAAATAAGAATAAAATAACGGATAAAGCGATATTTGTAATTCAATTTGCCGCAACATGCAACCTCAAAAATGACGACACAAATTAATTAATAGGTGTTTACATATCGGAAAGCACTCAACTAAAATTTATTTACACGTCGATGTTTCAATGACAATATTTTAACAACCGCTTGTATCCTGTAATGAGAGGGACAATTACACATCAACGGGTTTCAAGCTATCAGAGTAGAATCATTCCTAATTAAAATCAGCCCGTCACGCTTTAAATCATGGTCGTCGGGTAGTTAAAATGTACTTTCGCCTCGACAGTTGCTTCGTTATTAGTAATTTCGGGCCCCTCGTCTCTTTCGGGTCGAAAACTGTCAATTAAACCTGACACTCTGTCGGGTTCAGCGCAATACAATTGAATATTTCGTATAAAAGTCCAGTGTTTCATTACCCGTCTAAAACAAAGATAGAAGATAGGGTGGTGCTGGAAACTCAATACCGGTCCGCTGCCATATCACGATTGTTCACACCATTTACACAAAGAGTGCAATAGCGAATAAAACTTGTTTAATTGCTTATTCCAAACGAAGAATGAAACAATTCGTATTCAATGTGTGTGTTTCAACGTATAAAGAATTTTACAACGCCTTCTGATTTTTTTTAATACTTTCTGTAATTGTACGTTGAAAAACGTTTGGGAACTCGATGAATCAATAGGAGTCAGCAAATGTAATACAAGGAAATAGCTATTTGATAATTACCATTTTTTACTTGAATATCACAATGCACGAAAACCAACATACATATATGACTGCTTTCCCTAGACGCGTGGCTGTTTACATGCAACCATGAAAACCTAATTATACACAATCTCTCTGACGGGTCGTTGAAATAAAAGCAAACAGAAAACGACAATTCCGACGGTCATTTTATAATCGACTAACTCGATGAGGACTATTATTACAATCATTTTGGATATCGCGTTTTTTTTTTCAAACCCAGCTGACAATATTTCCATTGCACGAAATATATATTTGACAATCGTTCGGGATTAGGTTTGAGTAACAAATGTCTGTGACGAATGCCTAATTTTCGGGTTCCTTTCAAATTGACCTAAAATAAGATGTACGCATTTCAATCAGTAAATACAAATGGCTGTTTCTACTCGTCATAGAGAACATGGCTGCATATATACAAACATTCATAAAAACATACAAAAGCATTGGAAAGAGGTTGTAATCAAATTGCAAAAATAAAATAATGAAGCCAATTTTACCGTCGTCTCGCTAATAATAGAAATTTTGCCTCATGATTCGTACAACTTGCAACGAGATTGAATGTATTCAGGAGTAAATATAAAAATAAATACATGCAATCTCATTCCATGGATGTTGGGATGGAGCCTATGTTACCTCATACTCATCATATATTGCGAACACAACCTAATCGATCATTGCTCACTGAAGTTCAACTAGGTTGAGAACACAAACCAATCAATCATTGCTCACTGACGTTCAACTCGGTTGAGAACACAAACCAATCAATCATTGCTCACTGACGTTCAACTCGGTTGAGAGCACAGCCTAATCAATCATAGCTCACTGACGTTCAAACTAGATTGAGAACACAAACCAATCAATCATTGCTCACTGACATTTAACTAAGTTGAGAACACAACCTAATCAATCATTGCTCACTGACGTTCAACTAGGTTGAGAGCACAACTTAATCAATCATTGCTCACTGACGTTCAACTATGTTGCGAACACAAACCAATCAATCATTGTTCACTGACATTTAACTAGGTTGAGAACACAACCTAATCAATCATTGCTCACTGACGTTCAACTAGGTTGAGAACACAAACCAATCAATCATTGCTCACTGACGTTCAACTAGGTTGAGAACACAAACCAATCAATCATTGCTAACTGACGTTCAACTAGGTTGAGAACAAAAACCAATCAATCATTGCTCACTGACATTTAACTCGGTTGAGAGCACAACCTAATCAATCATTGCTCACTGACGTTCAACTAGGTTGAGAACACAACCTAATCAATCATTGCTCACTGACGTTCAACTAGGTTGAGAGCACAACCTAATCATTAATACTCGCTCCGGAAATCTATCCAGAAAAATGCTACACTCGTTGTAGCATTGATCAGGATAGAAGAGTCCCTCCGATCTAACAATTGGCAACATTTTTTTCTTGAAATGATTAAGGTACTTCTTGGAAGTTTATCATCAACGAGATGGTGCTTCTTCTCACTGCTCGAACGAGTGCCTCGCATTTTGATCGGACGGAATGTCCGGTGAGAGGAATCACCCGCCGAACGAACCAGCCTTAGCCCTCTCATAGCCCTTGTCCACGAACGCAAATCATGGGCAATCGAATATCTGACAAAACTGCTAAGCAAAGTCGACAGAAATAAGCAAGGAAAAAATCGACGTGCAGCTGCAAGCTTCATCTAAGGTGTTCAGATCTGAACTCATAAGAATAGGTTCCATATCGTTGCTGAATTTTAATTTGTGCCATTTCATGCAGTAAAAATGGCATGTGATGTCAATTCTATAAGGTTTAAAGCATTGAAAATACTAAAACACATGCAGGGAATTTCGTTTCAACGATCTCATAATTCCCTACCTACTATACGCTTTCATTCAAAGCTACTATTTTGCAAACTAAATTCTTGATCAAGCTTCCTCCACATTTGAAAATGATGAATATTTTCTAGTATTGTTCTCATCATAGTTGTGTTACCTTCCTTCCAACAGTGCTTCGAAGCACTACCTCTGTAAACAACAAAAAACTCCCTCACTACGGAACATAAAGTTTCACAACCAATTAACAAAACTTGTTTTTCCCCTCCTTAATTAGCGCGAACACCGAGTAGAATGCTCTTCACTGGCTCAGAAATAAAGTTACAAGGGATGTCCTCGAGAAATCTTTAGTCATCAAGAAATGGATTCATTTTAAAGTGTAGCAATTTTTTTAGATGAGGTTTCTGGGTTGCTCTTACTAATTTCCAAAGAATGCGATATACATTGTATAGAAAGAGAAAAACTAATACCTTATTAATTTTTTGCACATTTTATAGAAATCTGCGAAAAAAATGACTTAAGTGGTGGAACTGTCTGTTTGTTTGGATTTGATGCAGTAAGAAGCATATACTTTATACATTCATGTAACATGATTATTGATTTACCAACGGGCTGAATGAATCTTAGTGTTTGAGGCTGAATGCAAAAAACTCATCACGTTTTCACACGACATGGAATGCTGATATATTTTGTGTATTGAACGGTAACAGGTTCCACAAATTTCCAAGGATTATTTGTTAAGCTTGTATATAATATCACCGTTATCAAGTTAGACACAACATGCTGTGCATTGTGTCAAGGTCACGTTACATTCAAGTTTAGAGTAATAACCAAAGTTCTGAAACATCATCAAAGGATTGTGGATGAACTTATACGATCCAAGTGTTTCTCGGCAATTAAAAATTTGTAAAGGTAAAGTGCTGTAGAGAGTATCTTCCAAAGCCTTATCGTGTACACGCAACTAATGCTGACCAGCAAACCTATGATTTTAAAGAACCCCTAAAAAATGCGGGATACTGTTAACGATTGCTTATTCTGTGGAGAACCTGTTATCTGATAAATGCTCCTAATGTATCATACTGTGAGGGAGCAGTTACCTGATAAATGCTCCCTAATGTACCATACTGTGAGGGAACAGTTTCCTGATTAATGCTCCTTAATGTACCATACAGTGAGGGAACAGTTACCTGATAAATGCTCCCTAATGTAGCTTACTGTGAGGGAACAGTTAACCGATAAATGCTTCCTAATGTAGCTTACTTTGAGGGTACAGTTACCTGATAAATGCTCCCTAATCTACCATACTGTGAGAAAACAGTTACCTGATAAATGTTCCCTAATGTAGCTTACTGTGAGGGAACAGTTACCTGATAAATGCTTCCTAATTTAGCTTACTGTGAGGGAGTGGTTACCTGATAAATGCTCCCTAATGTAGCTTACTGTGAGGGAGCAAATACCTGATAAATGCTCCATAATGTAGCTTACTGGTAGGGAACAGTTACTCGATAAGCGCTCCCTAATGTAGCTTACTGTGAGGGAGCAGTCACCTGATGAACGCTCCATAATGTAGCTTACTGTGAGGGAGCAGTTACCGGATAAACGCTCCATAATGTAGCTTACTGTGAGGGAACAGTTATCTGATAAATGCTCCCTAATGCACCATACTGTGAAGAAACAGTTTCCTGATTAATGCTCCCTAATGTACCATACAGTGAGGGAACAGTTACCTGTTAAATGCTCTCTAATGTAGCTTACTCTGAGGGAGCAGTTATCTGCGTAATGCTCCCTAATGTACCATACTGTGAGGGAACAGTTACCTGATGAATGCTACCTAATGTCCATACTGTTAGGGTGCAGTTCCCTGATAAATGCTTCCTAATGTAGCTTACTGTGAGGGAGCAGTTATCTGATAAATGCTGCCTAATGTACCATACTGTGAGGAAGCAGTTACCTGATAAATGCTCCCTAATGTAGCTTACTGTGAGGAAGCAGTTACCTGATGAATGCTCCCTAATGTAGCTTACTGTGAGGAAGCAGTTACCTGATAAATGCTCCCTAATGTAGCTTACTATGAATGAGCAGTTACCTGATAAATGATCCCTAATTATGTACCATCAGTGCTTTAGCGTACTTATGAGTTTTTCGAAGTTAGGCTTCCAAAATTTCTGCAATGCGATTTGTGTAATTGTGAATGGATTAACATACTGCCGTTTCGACGTGTATGTCTGTCAGTACATACCTACACAGATAGAATCTCGTTGAGGGGACCCTTCACGTAAGTAATTTAAAAGTAAGATGTTGATGGCACTTTTTTAGCATTTAATGACAAACGCACAACACACAGTCGTGCGTTTGCACTTGCTCACAACAAAAAGTAGCAAGCAGCAGCAGACCAAACAACGTGAGTTGGTAATAAGGCATAGGCTTATTAGGTCACTCGTTTGCAGGCCCAAGACAGCCAACAGTATAGTTAGTTGGACCGTAGGAAGACATGGGCTTATCAGGTATCTCTCTTGCAAGCAGAAAGAAGAAAACAATAACTTGAGTTGGACAATAGTAAGGCATGGGCGTATGAAATCTATCCCTCCTGCAGGCCCAAGACGGCAAACAGTAACGTGAGATGGACCGAGGTAAGACATGGGTTTCTTAGGGCTCTCTCTTGCAGGCCCAAGGCAGAAAACAGTAACTTGAGCTGGAGCGTAGTAAGGCATGGATTTTTTTGGGCTCTCTCTTGCAGGCCCAAGTCAGTAAATAGTAACTTGAGTTGGAGCGTAGTAAGGCATGGATTTCTTTGTGCTTTCTCTTGCATGCCCAATGCAGCAAACTAACCTGAGTTGTACCGTAGTAGGGCATAGACTTTTTTGGGCTCTCTCTTGCAGGCCCGAAGCGGCCAACAGTAACTTGAGTTGTACCGTAGTGAGGCATGGCCTTTTTAGGGCTCTCTCATGCAGGCCCAAGGCGGCCAACAGTAACTTGAGTTGGGCCGTACTAAGGCTTGGACTTTTTAGGTCTCTCTCATGCAGGCCCAAGGCGGCTAACAGTAACATGAGTTGGGCCGTCGTAAGGAATGGACTTTGTAGGGCTCTCTCTTGCAAGCCCAAGGCGGCCAACAGTAACTTGAGTTGGGCCGTAGTAAGGCATGGACTTTTCAAAGCTCTCTCATGCAGGCCCAAAGCAGCAAACAGTAACATGAGTTGGGCCGTAGTTGGACGTGGTTTCATTAGGCAATCGTTTAGCAGGTGCAAGTAGTGACGTTTGAACGTAGAAGGCCTCTTTTTAACTGGCCTAGGCCATCGATCACTCACCATAACTTATTGGGAGGAGAAGAAACCTCAACCTCGTGAGGTCAGGCGAGCTGAAACATGTCATAAATAGAGCGGACTAGATGTGAACAAACCTGAGCGAGTTTACGACTAGGTGAACTTGGTGAACCTGAATGGTGGACAATATCTAGGATATGAGAAACAGCCACAATAACTTATGAACATGAGAGCCTCACGCACATGTGATTACCGGGAGACTGGAGTGAATTGAGAAGCTGAAGGACGTTCGCTTAGATTCATTTAAACGGCAACGCAATTAGAAGGAAGTGTTGAAATTGCCCTAGACTTCTCGAGTCCGCTGGGGCATGACAATCTCAAGAACGTCTCCATGAACCCATTGTTTCCTGAAGTTCTCAATATTTTTAAAGAAAAAATGTAGAGCATGCTTGGCAAACGTCCTTAAACAAATGTATGGAAACAATTATTTGTGCCGTCCTGGCTTAAACAGCCTAAAAAATCAAGCCGTGCACAATATCAATAAAGTTATTGGCAGAATACAGTCGCATCGCTCACCCGAGCGGTGAGGTCTCCAGGGTATCTTCTCTTTCCACTACCTTTCGCTCAACTGTGACTGCATGCCGGATGCTGATCTGGAGCAGGCTTGACTGGAGCGACTGCAGCGCCGATAGCGGAAAAGAAGCGACTGCAGCGGCACAAGCGGCAATCGTAGGTACTGCAGCTCAGCTTTTGGCCAACAGTGGCGTCTGCAGCGCGTTAGCGAGATGACCGCAGCTACATTTTTGGAAAGAAGAAGCAACTGATGCCGCGGGTGGACGAGTGTTTTCTGCTAGTGAGTTTTTGGAAGCCTCTTTTGAAGGCGATGCATTTTGGTGGAGCAGCAGACAAGCGGTACTGTTCCCATTGAAGCCGTGTTAGCCTTCATCTGCGCATAAATATATGTATCATTGTTTTGATAGATTTGCTATCAAGAACTGATCTTTTTTCTTGGTACATTAGTTCGGAGTCAAAACATTGAAATACCCTTCAACACACATAAAATATACTAATAAATCTAGTATTATTCCTCAATTCTAGTAGTCTCGTCTATTCTAATCTTGTCCATATCATGGAATATAATATTTGGGTAGAAAAAAACTAAATCGTCATGCAAAACGTATAGAAATCCTGTATATAATTTTACCTAAAATCCTACTAGGAATGAGGCTTCATCTTTTTCTCGTTCTTTGCTTATACGACCATAATCATTTGCCATTTTCTCTCTAGTTATTAAGTCGTGTTCTTAATAGAACCACCCATGGAACGAAATGATGCAAAGCTGTCTTTCAGCCTGCCTTTGTTGGGTTATAATGATGATGTCGTCATCAGTTAGTTAGGAGGCCATATTGTGGAGAATGTTCATTCAGTCGGTGTATGATTTGACATTTCTTCTATAGCAAAAAAAGTTAACAAGTATTTCTCGCGAAAGATCGACATGACAACGGCCCATTAACAAGTTGATATTGATACCAGAATCCTAACACACCACCTTTCCGTCGTGTATGTCTGCCTTCTCGACAAGTCATAATTTTCAGCTGATAATTGAAAGTAATTCTTTACAATGATGATATTTGCCTCCTACTTGCCAGAGTATCACAATCACCGCCAACAGTTCATGTTGATCCTCGCTCAACGAGGACTAATCCATAATAATTTGGCAAACAGCGAGCAATGAACAGCAACACAGCCAAGGGTCGGTCTGCATGTCAATATGGCCCTTACAGTGTTATCAAGGAGACTCGGCTCCAGCAACAATATCAATTAGCGGTGTTTTATGGTAGCGTATACTCCGGCCAGACACCGCACCCGTGGCAGTTTACAAGTCTAACACGACAACAACAGGGATATTGGCCCAAACTAGGTTGACTTTTGATAGCAAGAGGATTAGTTCCGAAGTAGAACGTCTAAGAGAGCTTCATGCGCAATTTCTGTTTTAAAAACATCATGAAATAAAACGGCTTAGCTATTTATCGGTGATTTATGTAGAACTTATCGAACCGAGACTTGAACGTTTCGATTGTATTGCTGTTTCCCACCTCCGCTGGAAGTTTGTTCTATTCTTTGACAACTCTATACGTAAAAAAATGCTCGTGATGTTGAGTGAGAAACGTTTCCCAACGATTTGGTATCCATTGTTCCTAGTCACTCCATTCGTCGAAAAGAGGCTCGCTCGGTCGATGTTTTCATACCCTTCATAATCTTCCACACTTCAATCATGTCGCCTCTGACTCTACGTTTCTCTAGCGAATAAAGACTGACTTCATGTAGCCTGTCTTCATACGGTTTATTTCGCAGCGAAGGGATGAGTTTGGTAGCTCTGCGTTGGACCTTCTCTAATTTAATAACGTCTTTTGTAGGTTACGGACACCAAAATCGAACGGAATACTCAAGATGTGGTCTAACAAATGCATTGTTTAACTTGAACATACTGTCTTTGTTTTTGAACGAGATAGTGCGCGATATCATACCTAGCATTTTGTTGCCATTCATAGCGGCATCGTTACATTGCTTGCTACTTTTTAAGTCGTTACTAATAATGACACCTAAATCTCTCTCTTCGGTGACAGGGATGAGCTTCTTTCCGGACATTGAATATTCGTGTTTTAGGTTATGAAGACCTATGTGCATAACTTTACATTTGTCTACATTAAACTTCATTTGCCATTTTTTCTGACCAGTCAACAATTTGGTACAAGTCTAGTTGGATCTGCTGACACACTAATTCATTTTGAACTCTTCCTACTATCTTAGTGCCGTCTGCAAACTTGCTAATATTTGAGAATACGTTGCTATCGAGATTGATAATGAATATTGTAGAGAGAACTGGACCTAACACGGATCCTTGAGGCACGCTGCTTGTGACATTACCCCAGGGGTAGGAAGCTCCGTTAAGTACAACTCGCTGCCGTCTGTCCGTAAGCCAGCATTTTATCCAGTTATTAAGCTCGCCTCGAATACCGATGCTGTGCAATTCACCAACTAGGCGCTTGTTGGGGACTTTATCAAATGCCTTTTGAAAGTCAAGGTAAATGATATCGATTGCAAGTTTTGTGTCATGGATTTCAATTATATTCTTAAGAAGAAGTACCAGGTTCGTATGACAGGGACGGTGATGTCTAAAGCCATACTGAGAGTCGCCAATCAGTTTGTTTGATTATAGAGTTCTGTAATTTTATCCGTTATCATCGCTTCCATCAATTTGCCAATGACTGAGGTGAGAATAATTAGACGGTAATTTGCCGGAACACTTTTTGTCCCTTTTTTTTAATTGGGGTAACATTGGCTCTTTCCATTTGGAGGGACAGGTACCATTTGTGAGAGATTGGGTGAAAATGGTTGATAAATGTTAGGCGAGTTCGTTTCTAGTCTCCTATAGAATAAGCGATTGAACAAGTTCTATTTCCCTAATGCACGAATTGTGTAAATATTGTGAATAATCGTGATACGGCCCAAATTAGTAATGAGTTTCAGACACCACAGACACCCTATCTCCTATCTTTGTTGAAGACTGGCCATGAAACACTGGACTTTTATGAGAGAAATTTAATTTCATGGGATTAACCCGACAGAGTGTCTGGTTTAATTTACAGTTTTTGACCCGGGAGAGACAAAGGGCCCGATATTGCTAATAACGAAGCATCTGTCGAGGTGTCAGTACATTTCAACGATCCGACGGTCATGATTTAAAGCATGACAGGCTGTTCTTAATTAAGGTTGATGCTACTCTGCTAGCTTGAAAACCGTTGCGGTGTTATTGTCCTTCTCATTACAGGATACAAGTGGTTGCTAAAATAGTGTCATTGAAACATCGACGCGCAAATGAATTTCGGTTGAGTTCTTTCCGGAATTATAACATTTATTAATTAATTTGCGTCGTCATGGTTGAGACTGCATGTGGCGGCAAATTGATTACAAATATCGCTTAATCCGTTATTGTATTTTTATTTTGGGCGGCCCATAAATGATTTTGTTGAATGGTGTCGTACGTAGCTATGGTGCTGCAAATGATTCGTAGCGAAAAGAGGTGCTCTATTTTAGAGTATCACTGTTTTGCATATGAATGTGTTGAAGCTATCCCACTTCATAAGTGGGGAATATAGTTATTGGGAAAACAGGGGGTTTCGTAGAGACCAATCACGAGGAAGATAACAATCAACCCTTCTCAATTGAGTTGAATGTGAACCCAATTAAACATAATCTTAGACTGTTCTAACCGAGTTGACTACAAATTCTTCTTAGCCTAGTTAACTACGTAACATTCTCAATTGAAAAACAAAAAGCCCTTCTTAGCTTAGAACCTTTCATCCATCTCACATGTGTTAGCCAAGATCCATTCAGATTTGATTCGACCCCAAAAACTACTCCACTGACTTGACCCCTATCCCACCTCAGCAGGGGAATTCGGCATTATGTATGTGTCTGTGTCTGTGCCTTCTCATCAAGGAAACCACAAATTTCCCTCCAACTAATTTGTTTGTTGATTTTTCTTCCCATCTATTCAACATAGCAAAAATCACACAAATAAACGGGCATGACGAACATACATTTTCCCCGACCTATTCAAATGAACAACATTGGTTCAAAATTGCATATGAGTTCCTGTGAACAAAAGAAAATCAAACGTGTCACTCTATTCGAAAGATCTACAATTATTCATCTGCCAAGGAGCTATGAATTAGATTTGCACAATGACAATAAGGAACTTTCGACAGGGAATTTCGTACTTTTTCCCGCTATTCTACGCCTTGTAATTTATCTTCACCAGGGTAATTGAAAATTTCCATAATAAATTTACATACACGTGCGGTTTGTCGATGATTGAAAAATAAATTTTAGTATCGTTCGAATTATGAAAATATAACTGACATGCTCGCATGATACGGTTGACATGCTCACATGACCTAGCTTCAACATCAGCAAGTTGTCGCAACCCTCTCGATTGTTGAGTGTTATGAAGAAGGTATGTTTTCAATGAAAGGATTGTTGAGCAATCAGCAATGAACGAATGCAGGATGATCATAAAAAATACTGTTTTGCAGATTAAGGAACAGCACTGATTATAATATTCTACAATTCTAAGAAAAATACGAAAAAAACACTGATGTAAACAAATTCAATGTGTATGTAATTGTGACGGCTGCCACTCTGCCAATGCAACCTTTGTCTTTGTATCTCGCAGTGGCGCCTCTTCTGGTCATTGAATGTGAGTGCTGCAATTTGCTCTCCTTGACTTTATTCCACAATGGAAGGCACAGTGAAGTCAATTTCACGAAGTGTGAGGCTGTTTTTTGTCTTGTCCGCTCGTTTGTCAGGTCCGACACGGAAATCTTATTTACCACTTCATTTCCTGCAAGTAATTCAAAGCGCAACCTTCTGAATCATCGGTCGCAATTTGATGCAGATCTCGCACCACACACAAAAAAGGTTCGAAATTCAAGTTAAAAGGTATGGGCATTCAAATATTTATTAAATACAACAGGGTTCCTATTATTAGTTCATTGGAGTTAACGGTGCAGAGTTTCTCCGATAAAGTGCAGAAGATAGATGTCTTCGGCGAACAAAAACACTTTTTAGTCTACGGTGTTAGGCCTGAGATTTCACTAACTGGCATTTATTACTGAGTTTTCAATGCCAGAAATAGACAATATCATTGGTAATGAGGGATAATTTGAGCAAAGTAACCAACCATCATCAGTGAAGTTACTCTGTACTCAATTGGCAAGGCGTTAGCTGCAATGCCGTTATGTTTGTTGTCATGTCTGATCATCCTATTTCTGAGCAGCTTCTTATCTGTGGTGTAAAAATCATCGCATTGAATGTTAACTCAATAATGACTGCATTAACGGAGACAGTTTTAAGTCGCTATAACTAATAAATGGTTATAAGAACCTCTGAATTTAGTTACAGAACAGTACTGCTGAGGTCTAATATTCGTTGGGACTCGAACATAGAAACAACACGTATGTATTCCTAGTCAAAATTGACATCAAATGATTAATTACGTTCGCTCAAAATCTTTCAGCATTGTTAGAGTAAAAAAACATAAGAGACAGTCATAGCAATCACTGATTTCAACGTGTCCAAAAATTAGAGCAAATAATTTACGTATTATAAATGTCTTCCCAAAGGGAAAATTTACTGATCTCGAAATATTCACACAGGATCAATGTCCTGATTTTGATCAATTCGCTCAGGATCGATTAATGTCTATGGATCTAATCCCACAGTGAAAATTTACCAATTTCCATCACATCAGTTAATTGGCACAAGGTGTGAAAAGGGGAGCCGGTAATCAATCTTCTAAATTCTTTTGCCGTAAATTTGCAGGCAAAGATTTCCGTTTCCACCTGTTCGAAATACCGTAAGTATCAGGACAAGGTACTTTTTCACCAATTCACGCACGGCATGAAACTTCGCACTGAACCTTCTTTCTTTTTAATCATTGCGAGAGGAACGTTCACGTTCGAATTGAAGAAAAACATCACAATAAGTGGAATAAAAGTATATAATGATCGACAGGCAAAGATATAACAAGCATCGGCATCATGAGGAGTGTAGGCTGTCAATGTTCTATCTAGGCCAAACAAATCTGTCACGTTATTTGCAACATATTACATGTTTCACTCGGCCCCACGCATATACGTCATCTGTATGCAAGATATAACCTCAGCTGTTTCAACAAAAGGAAAAAAATAATCCGCGAGAAATTAATGCTTCTCAACAGCCTTTGCTATCAGCTCAGCGTGGACGATTAAAATTCGGCAGCTGATGAAATTGTGGAGCTTTTGTAAGGTTTTCCCTAGTTTTACACACACAAACACTCACAC
>SDVV010013034.1:0-15245 GCA_016164225.1 Gammarus roeselii | reverse complement strand
TGGCTGTGTGCTATAGCTAAGTGGCTGTGTGCTATAGCTAAGTGGCTGTGTGCTATAGCTAAGTGGCTGTGTGCTATAGCTAAGTGGCTGTGTGCTATAGCTAAGTGGCTGTGTGCTATAGCTAAGTGGCTGTGTGCTATAGCAAGTGGACGTGTGCTGTAGCTGAGTGGTGTAGTTTTCTAGCCGAGCAGCGGAGTGCTATAGCTGTGTGGCAGTGCCCTACAGCCGAATGTTAGTGCGCTATAGCCGCGTGTTAGTGCGCTACAGCCGCGTGTTAGTGCGCTATAGCCGCGTGTTAGTGCGCTATAGCCGCGTGTTAGTGCGCTATAGCCGCGTGTTAGTGCGCTTTAGTCGCGTGTTAGTGCGCTATAGCCGCGTGTTAGTGCGCTATAGTCGCGTGTTAGTGCGCTATAGCCGCGTGTTAGTGCGCTATAGCCGCGTGTTATTGCGCTATGGCCGCGTGTTAGTGCGCTATGGCCGCGTGTTAGTGCGCTATAGCCTCGTGTTAGTGCGCTATAGCCGCGTGTTAGTGCGCTATAGCCGCGTGTTAGTGCGCTATAGCCGCGTGTTAGTGCGCTATAGCCGCGTGTTAGTGCGCTATAGCCGTGTGTTAGTGCGCTATAGCTACGTGTTAGTGCGCTATAGCTGCGTGTTAGTGCGCTATAGTCTAGTGACAGCGTGCTATGGCTTAGTGCCAGCGTGCTATAGCTAAGTGTCAATGCGCTATATCAGTGCTAGTGCGCTATAGTCGAGTGTCAGCGTGCTATAGCTAAGTGTCAGTCCACTCTAGCCGAGTGTCAGTGCGCTCTAGCCGAGTGTCAGTGCGCTCTAGCCGAGTGTCAATGCGCTCTAGTCGAGTGTCAGTGCGCTCTAGCCGAGTGTCAGTGCGCTATAGCGAGTGTCATTGCGCTCTAGCCGAGTGTCAGTGCGCTCTAGCCGAGTGTCAGTGCGCTATAGCCGAGTGTCATTTGCAATAACCGAGTGTCAGTGCGCTCTAGCCGAGTGTCAGTGCGCTCTAGCCGAGTGTCAGTGCGCTCTAGCCGAGTGTCAGTGCGCTCTAGCCGAGTGTCAGTGCGCTATAGCCGAGTGTCAGTGCGCTATAGCCGAGTGTCATTTGCGATAGCCAAGTGTCGGTGCGCTACGGAATATTATAGCCGAGTCGCAGTGTGCTATTGCAAAGTGACTGCGTGCTGGCTGAATGTCTCTCTGATTGCTGAATGTCTCTCTGATTGTTAAATGTCTCTCTGATTGTTAAATGTCACTCTAATAGCTGAATGTCTTTCTAAATGCTGAAAGTGTCTCTGATTGCTGAATGCTCTTTTGATGGCAAAATGTCTATCTGGTTGCTGATTGTCTCTCTGATTGCTGAATGTTTCATTGCATGCTGAATGTCTCTCTGATTGCTGAATGTCTCATCCATTGCCGAATGTTTCTCTTCATGACTTAATGTCCCTCTGATGGGTGAATGTTATCCACTTATGGACCTTCTTATCGATTCTCAATATAACACGCCAATACATGTATCCGATATCAATTATTTATTCAATGGATTCGAGAATATTCTAACAGTTTGCCCTTCGAACGGATTAATCCTAAAACCCAAATGCTCGACTTGGAGGTCTTCCTCTTGTAACTGCTTCTCTCCAACTGCAGGTCCGGCTAAGATTCGTTGGCCTTCGAACGTGAAAGTAGAGGTTGAAACCTTGCCAGTTTAGATTGAGAGGGAAGCTAACAACTGATGCAATGTGTGGCTCTCAACAGAGACAGGAATTTATGCTGCAATCTAAACACATCTCTGACGCACTTGGAAATAAGTAAGTTTAGATCTTCCTAATGTAGTGATGTTCTTTGCATGTTGTATAACAATTAATAAAATAAAAAAGTATCATATTGTCAAAGCTTGGTTTTACTCGAAATATCTAGGAAATTGTGAAAGAAAGTCGGGTGATAGCCTGGCATCTTTATTGATGTCTCTGATGGGTGGAGGACTCCGATCACTTCATACAGAGATCATGTAGAAACACCAATGCCTCTTTAAATTTAGAAAGAATTGTATATCCCCTATTTAGATTTAGAAAGAATTGTCTATCCCCATATAATTGAACAAGTAGATGAAAAATGGTAGTTACCGAATGAAATATCCCTATCTAATTGTACAAGTTGTTGATTAGGTCGAGTTGTCTCTGTATTAGATGATCCATTACATATTTTTAGTATTTCACTACTGCACGTAACGTTGTCTGAAGTCAGTTAAAGCTAAGTTGACAATAGCGAGTTTGTCGCTCTGCCAGAAAATATATTTAAATTTAGAAAGAATTGTATACTAAACAAGAAAACAGTAGTGAACAACATTGGCGATGGTAGCTCAAAAAACAGTTTCGTTCTTGGCACTGTTGTTCGTTCACCCAAAGTTCCTTCCTATCGCATGCCAAGCTGAAGTCGACACCAGACCGCACAGGCCTTCAGCCGGAAATGTAACCGTTTCTTCCTATCGCATGCCAAGCTAAAGTCGACACCAGACCGCACAGGCCCTCAGCCAGAAATGTAACCGTTTCTTCCTATCGCATGCTAAACTAAAGTCGACACCAGACCGCACAGGCCCTCAGCCGGAAATGTAACCGTTTCTTCCTATCGCATGCCAAGCTAAAGTCGACACCCGACCTCACAGGCCCTCAGCCGGAACTGTAACCGTTTCTTCCTATCGCATGCCAAGCTAAAGTCGACACCAGATCCCACAGGCCCTCAGCCGGAAATGTAACCGTTTTTTCCTATCGCATGCCAAGCTAAAGTCGACACCAGACCGCACAGGCCCTCAGCCGGAAATGTAACAGTTTCTTCCCATCGTGTGCCAAGCTAGAATCAACACGAGACCGCACAGGCCCTCAGCCGGAAATGTAACCGTTTTTTCTGATCGCATGCCAAGCTAAAGTCGACACCAGACCGCACAGGCTCTCAGCCGGAAATGTAACAGTTTCTTCCTATCGCATGTCAAGCTGAAGTCGACACCAGACCTCGCAGGCCCTCAGCCGGAAATGTAAGTTTCTTTCTATCGCATGTCAAGCTAAAGTCGACAACAGACCGCACAGGCCCTCAGCCAGAAATGTAACCGTTTCTTCCTATCGCATGCTAAGCTAAAGTCGCCACCAGACCGCACAGGCCCTCAGCCGGAAATGTAACAGTTTTTTCCTATCGCATGCCAAGCTGAAGTCTGCACCAGACCGCACAGGCCCTCAGCTGGAATTGTAACAGTTTCTTCCTATCGCATGCCTAGCTTGAGTCGACACCAGACCGCACAGGCCCTCAGCTGGAAATGTAACCGTTTCTTCCTATTGCATGCCAAGCTAAAGTCGACACCAGACCCCACATGCCCTCAGCCGGAAATGTAACGTTTTTTTCCTATCGCATGCCAAGCTAAAGTCGATACCAGACCGCACAGGCCCTCAGCCGAAAATGTAAGTTTCTTCACATCGTGTGCCAAGCTAGAATCGACACGAGACCGCACAGGCCCTCAGCCGGAATTGTAACAGTTTCTTCCTATCGCATGCCAAGCTAAAGTCGACACCAGACCGCACAGGCCCTCAGCCGGAAATCTAACAGTTTCTTCCTATCGCATGCCAAGCTAAAGTCGACACCAGACCGCACAGGCCCTCAGCAAGAAATGTAAGTTTCTTCCTATCGGATGCCAAGCTAAAGTCGACACCAGACCGCACAGGCCCTCAGCCGGAAATCTAACAGTTTCTTCCTATCGGATGCCAAGCTGAAGTCGGCACCAGACCGCACAGGCCCTCAGCCGGAAATGTAACAGTTTCTTCCTATCGGATGCTAAGCTAAAAACGACACCAGACCGCACAGGCCCTCAGCCGGAAATGTAACCGTTTCTTCCTATTGCATGCCAAGCCAAAGTCGACACCAGACCGCACAGGCTCTCAGCCGAAAATGTAACAGTTTCTTCCTATCGCATGCCAAGCTGAAGTCGACACCAGACCGCGCAGGCCCTCAGCCGGAAATGTAACAGTTTCTTCCTATCGCATGCCAAGCCAAAGTCGACACCAGACCGCACAGGCCCTCAGCCGGAAATGTAACCGTTTCTTCATATCGCATGCCAAGCTAAAATCGACACCAGACCGCACAGGTGTGGCCCCTACCTTACGTTAATACTTATTGACGACTGAGGGCCACACTAATTTGAGTTCGGTCAGCCAGGTGGGGTCGAAGGTTTAAACCTACACATGACACTCACCCTTTTACTCACTCTGGAGTAGCTGAACGGATCGATTAGAGTATGTAAGAAACTTTCACAATTCCATTTTCCACCAACAAGAGGGTATGTGTGTGAGGAGGGGCAGAAAAAAACTACTGTGAGGTTAAAGTTGAACTATATTTAATAAAATTAATTATCGAAGGAGATGAACCTCCCCTACACGCACACATCCTCACCTCATGTCGACCGCACGCCGCACACAAGTAACTACCGCTACAAAGTAGTCGGGCCCATGTAAAACCTGCACCCTAGAATCAATTTTGGCATGGATGCCAATACACACTCACAAAGGCACGTATGCCACAATGTAGTAAGAGGCACGTGTGCCAACAAAAGAACAATATAACGGGCACGTAGTGGAACTCCTAAGTAACAGGCACGTAGTGCACACAAGAGAATAATATAATAGGCACGTAGTGCAACTCCTAAGTAACAGGCACGTAGTGCAACTCCTAAGTAACCGGCACGTAGTGCAACTCCTAAGTAACCGGCACGTAGTGCAACTCTTAAGTAACCGGCACGTAGTGCACACAAGAGAATAATATAATAGGCACGTAGTGCAACTCCTAAAATTAACAGGTATTGCCAACGCTGTCTATCAGCGGCCTCTTTCTAGTTGAGTTTCTATGTTGTCGCTGGAGTATTTCAAATAAAATGAGGACCAGCCCTCGCGGACGGTCTTTCACGCTCACCGGGAAATAGGGGGGAGGGCCCTTGCCCTGGTCCTTGGAGATGATGTATGGCAGCCTCCCTTGCGCCTGCAAGCGCGCGGAGAAATCGGCCAGGGACACGGCTGGCGATGGTCGATGATAATCGTCGAAGGCCCCCCGACGATGGTCTTGAAGCCTATAGTCTTAAAGATGTAGCGCAGGGCGCCTATGATTTAACACTTCAGTTATGGCTTTATATGCTGAAAACTAAAGTCTACTGTATTTAACACTTCAGTTATGGCTTTAAATGCTGAAAACTAAAGTCTACTGTATTTAACACTTCAGTTATGGCTTTATATGCTGAAAACTAAAGTCTACTGTATTTAACACTTGGAGGTTTCGGGCAACGGCACGGAGGGTGGGTGGCTAGTTTGTGGCCACAGGACCTGAGAACTCTATCCTTCACATCGAGCTGCTAACTTTGAACCAACCCCCGGACTCGTGACCAATACCTTTTATGTGCGCTATAATGACGTCATCGCCCACCACTGCCTGGGCGAGGTCGGGCCCCACGTCGCAGTTCCTCCAAGAAGGAAAAGAAAAGAAATCTCGGCCGGTGTGCACTGGTGGCATGTTGCTAAAGAACCTCTAAGCTGTGTAGGCGTAAAGAAACGGTTTCACGCCGGCCTCACGACCGTGCCCTCCATGTCACGCCTGAATCAATCGGGAGCAATTTCTTTAGGAGACGAGGCCGTCGACGGCTCGACGTCGCATAGCCAGCCTGGTCTTGTTGTTCGCTAGCAAAACGCGCTGACACACAGTCCACTGATATGGCGCCTTGTCCTCGTACGATGTTTTGTCGTCTCTTGTTGCAACAATGATCACGCCACCTCGGCGGCCTGCTGGTTGCCTAGTGGATACAACCGGTATGTATCTTCAAGGATACCGCAGTCTGTATTTTGTGCAGCGGTGTATCCTTCGAGGATACTTGTAGATTTTTGGATGCAGGGCAGCGCCACAGGCCCTCAGCCGGAAATGTAACAGTTTCTTCCTATCGCATGCCAAGCTAAAGTCGACACCAGACCGCACAGGCCCTCAGCCGGAAATGTAACAGTTTCTTCCTATCGCATGCCAAGCCAAAGTCGACACCAGACCGCACAGGCCCTCAGCCGGAACTGTAACAGTTTCTTCCTATCGCATGCCAAGCCAAAGTCTACACCAGACCGCTCAGGCCCTCAGCCGGAAATGTAACCGTTTCTTCATATCGCATGCCAAGCTAAAATCGACACCAGACCGCACAGGCCCTCAGCCGGAAATGTAGCAGTTGCAGATTTCGACTCTGCACAAAATTTAATTTAAGTGACATTTTATATATTCCCTTTGATTGTATCCGACCCACGCCTGACAGCCAGCCTTGTCGTTCACTCTAACATTACTCTATCAATACACACATGAAATGACCGTAGCCACACCACAACCCTAAGTTAGCCCTTTGTACACCGTAAACCATTCTATCACCTCCCTCCCTCCCTACCATAAATAATACTCACTCTAACGCCTAAATTCAAACTGTGCACTGCAACTGCACTCGGCCATTTCCCCTCTTTGTACTACAGCCGAAGCTGCACTCGGCCATCTCCCCTCTTCGTACTCCAGCCGAAGCTGCACTCGGCCATCTTCCCTCTTTGTGCTTCAGCCGAAGATACTTCTGCGTCGTTTCCCTGTCAACTACATAATATGATTTTACCACATCTGTAAAGGCCCAGGACACACCCATATCGTCCTTTCGTTAGGTGTTTCTTGCACCACGAAATCTCTTGAATTCAGTCCGTTTCTCGCCAATTATATACAATGTTTGCCAATTACGCATCTAATTCTTTTTTTCAGCACTCTTCCATCTACTAACTCTTGCAACCAAAGAAAGTTAAATGAGTAGCTTGACCAATTGTCATTGAGTCACAATGGCCCTCAAGTATACAGAAGCGATCCTGCCCAAGACACTTTCTTTACTAGTGGACCTCAGCAGGACACGACCTCCCAACCCTCGCTGACAGCTGCACAAATGACGTCACCAATGATTTACAACCAAGCAATTCGAAACTACCACCGAATAACAATCAACATATACAAACATTTCAGATATATGTCTGAAGACATGAGGTCACCGATTCCATATCACCCCTTCACAAATAACGCTGCACAATGGAGAATAACGGGCACAGATCCCAGTAACACCCTTGAACATACCAAAGCCCTTCATCTCCTAGGGGTGAAGCTAGATGATAGAGTGGCCATCAGGCAACATCCACCCTTCATATACAAGAAAACAGGCCTGAATGACATGCATGCGCCACCGCACAAAACATTCGATCACTCTACGGAAAACAATTCCATTACAATACAAGAAATACGTTCGTGTCATCCTCACGTACTAACATGATGAGTGAACTAATTCTTTAAATGGCGCCACTCGGACAAACGTCGGATTACACAAATCGGCGTTTCACGTTTAGGAGGAGCGTTAGAGACTTTTCAGATAGCGGTAAGCTCTATACACCCACAAGCAGTTGGTGTGCGCTGTTCCACGCAAATTAATGCGGTGTCTGAAATACGAAACAATTTTTTACCCACAGTAGCAGCTGGTTCAGGCTGTGTGGCGTTTTCTCGTAACCCCATATTGCATCACTTGTCCTTCTACAGCTCTAACTCGTGGAAATATGGAAGGAAAACATTGTATTCCCTTTCTAAAGATCGTTAACATCCATTGCACTACCTGCAAACAATTGCACACACATAGGTAAATAGATGATTTTCCAGTTATGTCTCCAGCACGTAATTGAATACATGCCTATAAGAACACTGACACAACTGTCCTGTCACTCGAGTGAACCATTGCACTTGTGTGAAAAATGTTGCAAGCCTTATTTTCACTTCGAAATGATTTCACGTGAGTAACCCTTCTCTCACACACCCCATCGAACTCAAACTAGCCAGCACAACTACTCCGAATCTGCCAACGGTGCAGCATCATCCGCTAGCAACTGATTCATCGATCAATTCCGTGCGTCTAATAACTGCAACTGCAACAACTTGCATTGATACCTGGAATGCCTTACATGATAAAGGGTATTGAAATAAGTGTTGTTAGTATAAGCTTTATTTTCAATTGACAACTTTGAAGTTTGTAAAGAAAGCATACAAACTGTAACGATGATGGTCATAATAATGTCCAAGATGCTTATTCATCGTAGACATTCCCTCCATAACTACCACTAGCAGACCAACATTGCTTGAACTGAGCAGTAGGAATGTATATCACAATCAGTAGATGAGGAGTGTAACGCACGTCATGTTGGGCTCCCTAACTAAAGAACACTACAAAATAAAGAAGGCTCTAGGGAATAAGAATCAAAGCAAGATGTCAGTATTGGTTCACAATACTATCAACCTAATCATTTCAGCCTATCATTGCGTATCAAATGATTCATAAAATTGGTTGCTCTGGTGGAAATTGGGCCCAAATCAAAATCAAAATCAAACAATTGAATTGAAAGAAAGTTGGGAACAAGTGATAATCTCAAGACAATACAAACGAGACTTAAGATGAGGGGAAGAAGGGAATGGGCTACATCAAATCATGATAAAGGCATAACATACCAATCTGTTACATTGGGTCTACTGATATATAGCGAAAAGTGTTTAAAATAAATACACTGCTAGAAATATGAAAGCGATAACACAGTATGTAAGTAATGGTGTAGACAGTTAAGGAAAGATTAATATTTCTGAAATAAAAAGCGAGTACAGCCACTTGATACATGAAAACGCCAGGAGATATGCACAAAAAAAACACTTCAAATTATATACAACGTAGTATGGTGTCAACTAGCCCGTCACTAATCAAACCAACAACTCTGCTAACCTCCCCTCGAAACATTTTCTGGTCCAAAAAAGGCGCGGCTGAATAGTTTGACAAACGGATATATGATCACCATTCTGCTGGGCTAGTATGGCATAATATAGTACAGTAGTAGGCCTGGGACGGACTATTGAGTCCATTCTAGCAATACTTCAAAAAATAATTTGCAGTGCAACTAGCCCAGCCTAGATGTGGTACCCATCATGCAACAAGAGTTGTTGCCACCTTCGGCAGAAATAGTCTTTCCGTCACATTTTCTTAGTAAGGGGGTGGGTAAGTCTCCCAGTGTTCGTCGAGGTAGTTTCTTAAAGGATTGATGTTATTACTTATAATTACATCATGTGGTTAACGGTCCCAGATTGTTGGCATATTGGTTGGAAAAAAGTTTTTTCGCAACTGATGTTCTGAATAGTTTTAGCAGCTGTTTCTGTCCGTTGTTTATATTCTCGATAAAAGAGACCCTCTGGGCTAGCTCTAGCAAACACAGTTGCGTATTTGAAGTTTTCTATTACCTGACTTCTAAGTCGTCTATTTCAAGTTCGCAGAGTTGTCTGGTGACGGGTGTCTTATTTCTCCGTTCAGAAATAATTTTTGTTGCTCGGTGCTGAACACGTTCCACCTTGTTAATATCTCCTCATGGGCGAGGGGTTCAAGATGGTACTTCAAAATCCACTTGGGGCTTGATGAGTGAAGTATTTAACGGAAGCACGATATAGCTGGACTTGTAGCGTACATTTTTGGACATATAGTTAAAGACTCTATTGCCTTTCTTGTAGCTAGGTTCAAATTTGTTCATCTACTGAAAATCTTTGATGATTTTTAATATTTCAAGAGATTGTTGTTGTTCAATTTCTGTCATATGCTGGTATACACCACTACACTAAGTAAGTAGATTTTTATTTTTATTCAAACGCGGATTTTTCATTATTGAAGTTCATTAGTCACTTATCAGACAAGTCCACTGGTTCATTAAGATCACTTTGGATAGTTATGCGATCTTGCTCACAGTCCGCTTTGAGGCAGAGTTAATCTAATGTAATCTTTGCGATGAGTAGATGGATACCATTGTTTTAGGTCTTGCTATGTATATCGGCCCACCGTTGTCAGGGGAAGGTGGGTGAGCAATCACATTGTGGTAGCCTTCGCGGCGATGTGTGACGAATGGCAGAATTGTGAAGTTGGCAGTCTCTCGGAGTTTAATTTTTCGAAGATCTGTCGCCATTGGCCTATTCTTGGATGTTAAAAATTGTAACTCGTTTTTTTTTCGTGTTCCAAAGTCCTTGACAGTTCCACTGAAGAATTGTGTAGTTCATTTCGAACGTGGCGTACTTTCAGACCTTGATGTTATGGAGTGGCCGCGTAGATTGTGCGAAGGGTCGTAGGAGGGTGTTGTTGTCCCAACTGTGCTCAACGGAGCTGAAACTTTGGGGTGAAAGCAGAAGAGAGAAGGTTGAGTGTTTACAAGATAAAATGTCTGAGGAACATGGCTGGGGTGACGCTGAGAGACAGGATCAATTATGATGTTGTTCTAATTAGAGTGGGGATGGTGAAGAAGTTAGAGGACAGTAGATACGCGTCGCGTGTTCTGATGTGATTCGGGCACATGGTGACGATGGATAATGGGGGATTAGTGAAAAGGGTGATGAAGGGGGAGGTGAGACCGAAGTTTGGGTGGATAGATAGCGTGAAGCAGGTGTTAGGAAGGAGACTTGAGTGTAGAGGTAGCGAGAGAGCGTGCAATGAATAGGGGTGAGTGGAGAATGATTGTGAATGGATGAGACTATTCGATGCTGCCCAGATGTGTTTTTTCGCCCTTGGCATCTCGTTGAGGAACGGTTTGGTCGTGGGTGGGTGGGGGCCCGGTCATTATGACGCGGAAGGGGTGACTAGTCACCTTGTTGAGCCCTGCTACTGACACCAACCTCGGACCGTACTCAAGATCCGGAGTGTGCCGCGGGGTCATCCAGCCGGACTCTTCAGCGCAAAAAAGCTAAATTCGAGTATGAGAGAGGAGTGTGAGGTGCGCCTAGACGTCGCCCTCCTGGGGGTTCGGCCTAGTGTCTGTATACGTAGATGTTTGGGAGAATCGGGACCGTTCTTGAACCAGTTGTTGTCAAATCGGGAGAACCGTTTATTTTCCCTTGTATTTCTTTACGTTCGGTTGAGAAATGAAATAACATTTAAACTGTACAAACTTGTTGTAATACACTGTTTCAGATGATTTTGTAGGACAGAGTCTGTCAGGTCAACATCGGTGGTGGAAGAGCAGGCATTTGCGAAGGTCGCGGGTTTTTTGATTTGCCAAACCTTGAACAATTGTCGCGTTGCGTGAGACGTTCATTGATTGAACAAAAAAATGCTGCATTGTGTTCAGCCTTTGGCTGTTTTGCCGCCGGCTGATTTGATTTTGGCCTCATTTCCACCACAGCTAAAAAAGTTCGGTCAATTTGTATAGAGTTTTTTGCACTTCGAGCATGCCAGTTGTTAATTTCACGAACCGTTCTTTGAGTTCGTCATCTCCGGCCGAGGTGGGGTTGTATGGCAGTGGGAACATCTCGGAAAAGTTTGCACGCTTGGGAATTTTGATTACAGATACTCTGGAGGGGTTATTGTCCCCTTCACCTTTAGGGCTCGTTCTAGCCAAGCCTTGTATTTGATTTGGGCCTCATTTCCACCGGAGCCTCCACGCGAGTCATCACAAGCTCCCCCGTAGAGTACAGCCGGCGCAGGATCTACGGTTTTCGACAAAAGTCTGGGTGAGATACCTTTGGTGGCTTCTTGACCAGCCTTACCGAGTTCACGTTTACTGAACACCTATAATTATGGGCTAAACAAGCTGCAGTTTCAAGCCTCAGCACTAATAAGGGACCCACATTCGGTATTAACCGAAACTCGGTATGAGATGGTGACGGGAAAGTGGTAATCCAAGAATGAGAACACACATCCTGATTCATCTCTACTCATTTCAGCATTTGTGGCATAAATAAATCAGGTCTATTGTCAAAGAATTATATAATCGCAAATAAACAGTGAATCATTATTATTCAATGCCAGTAACGCTGCAAACAAAAAACGTAGTAAATTACTTTCAGCAAACTAAGTATGAGTCAACATCAATGAAAAAGTAATATTTATAAATGAGCGAAATTTACTGTAGTTATTGTCTATTAAAAAAAAAAAATGTTAATGTAAATGTTTATAATAGCAGTGCAACTTCAATTGTGTTCGTAGTAGTAGTTGCTTCCGTTTTCCACCGTCAATTGTGTTGTTAAACGCTAAATTTTACGAAAAACATTTTCAAACTGACTAGTGGGGAATAATATAGATTTTGGTATCACGTTGGCTTGCATCTGAAGGCCAGACTTGGTTGGATAAAACAGCTAAAACGATTCAGGGCGGCAGTGACCTATACCAGCATATATTCTTTGTAAGACCAAGGGGGATTTTAACCAGTGTTGGCTGAGGATAAAATCTGGGCTACGGTAACCTGTAGAGTACCCTCATAGCAGTGTTCTTGGGCATCTCTTTACAATCTCTCGAAACCGGCATCGTTTACAGGTTATGCAAATTTGCAGACTACACTCAAGTTTCTCGGTCTCGTGTGGGACCCTAAACACACATGTCGGCCTCACATTGCAACGTTGCAAACCCGCTGTTGCAAGTTCACCAAAATTATCCTCACAGTAACATCCTTGAAATTTATTGCCGACCATGACATCTGCATGAAGTTATACAGAACAGTTACACGTATAGGCTACGGAGTTGCTACTTACAATTCAGCAGCCAAATCAAATCTAACCGTTTTCGGCAAGTGCCAACTACGCTATGCGCACCGCAACGGACGCTTTACGCTCCACTCGTATCGAATCCATAGCCAATGGACCTCTGCTTCCTCTTCGACGAGCTACACTCACGTAAAACATTTCTTCAAGACTAGGAGCTTAATCAACAACCCAGCCCTCAACCACTTCACCAATATTTCTGGTAAACGTCTTTGCGGCTGAAATAATTATGTGCCCGTCAATTTTACCTACGATGCGGCTGAAATAATTATGTGCCCGTCAATTTTACCTACGAGTTTACAATCTACTGGCTACACTAGCTATCACTCGCAAGGCAATCAGGCCTTTCTTAGTTTGCAATTTTCCTAATCAGCACGCCTGCTTGGATGATCAACCCACCTACAGTTAACTTTTACAGACACAGGCCGAATACTTCAGAAAGGGGGGTGGCCGATGGCAAGATGCACATCATACGTTCACACTAACACATCTTAGCCCTTTTGTGCTAAAGGGTCCCGCCGATAACCCCGCAACACACTCTAGGTCACGAGAGCGGTCCGTGGATCAGTTGTCAGCAGCAAGGCCCGACAGTTTTCACTGGTTTTCCCCCGTCGCGTTATGATGACCGGTCCCCATCTCATCCCAACAACGTGATGCTAAGAGCGGGATAGCACATCAGGGTAGCGTCAAAAATCAACGATTCGCAACAATTATCCACTCACGCCTGTTCATATCACGCTCTCTCGCCACTTCCCCATTCAAGTCTCTCCTTTACAACGCCTGCTTCACACGATCCATCCACCCACCCAAGCTTCGGTCTACCTCTAGGCCTACGACCACTGTCCTCCGCCTTCATCACCCTTTTTACTAATGTCTCTCTCTTCATCCATCCTAACCATGTGCCCGAACCATCTCAGAACACCCGAATCCACTCTGTCTTCTAACTTCTTTACCATCTCCGTTCTGATTCGACTTTTGACTCGCAAATTTATAATGTAACTAATCTAACAAATTTCTGCCGCCAAGAATTCTCGAGACTGTTCGAGGAACAATATTCAGAATTCTGCCATACATACATTGAGGATTCCAAAGCTGTCACTGGAGTAGGAGCTGCCACTGTGCGCGAAGTAACCTCTCGTTTGGTCACCCCCCCCAAAATTCCTCTATTTTCTCCGCCGAGTTACACGCACTGGAACTAGTTTCACGAGAGAATGAGGAAACCAAATTTTCCAACAGGAACGATCAAATATTCATAGTTCGCTTGCGTACAAGACTCTAATGGATAACTCACAATCATTTAATGGACGCAGACATAGGTCAATTCAAGCCATCACTCTCTCTGAGCCACCAAGCAGCAACCAGCGTGAAACACATACCAATGGAGTGCAATGCACTTACGGCAGCTTGAAAAGTTTTTAAAATCCTGCTTTTACTCTTCAGGTCTTACTCATTTACCCCTCTTGCCGAAAAAAAACTAATCGCTTTCGGAAATCTATAGGCCACTCCGAGGCAGTGTGAATGTTGCATGGTGAAGCGGGCGAGGTAATTCGTCTATCAATTCTGTGTACTGCAGTACAATTATCAAGCAGTACGGAAACGAAGACCTACAAAAAGAAGTGAAAGAGTGCGAATCTACCTGAATTGATGAACTTCGTGCCCTGTGGAGAAGCTCACTGAATCTGTTGCAAAACTCTGGTGTAGATGGACGCCCTATATCTAATCTACAATGACTCCCTACCCGACACTTTAGCAAAGAGTACAGTTCCACCAAAATCCTACCTGGCAGCTTAGCAATGCATTTGGCAACAACTAAGTTTGCAGTGCCCTACGGGGGAGCACTCATTGACTACACGTTGGAGCTCCGGTGAAAAACAGAAGAAACTACTACCAACTACGTTTACAACTTGTTTGTGTTCCGGCTGCGAACTTATTCAAAAACTTCTGGGCAAGGTTGAAAAGCAGGCTGTGAGCAATAGCGCGTAAAACTCTTGATGCATGACAACCACTCCAGCAGTTAAGCAGCTTAGTGATTGGGATGCCTGCTGCGTGGAGTCGATATTCTTTACGTGGTGAATGTCAAAGGTATGCAAGATTGCCACAGGAGGTACAGTAGAACCTAAGGGGCAGAGACCATATGGTCTCGGCAGCACTCTTTGGGTGGCAGCAAGGAGCATTCTCACTTGACCTGCCCTGCTCCAGAGCTCACGGATCGCAGTCGTAAATAAGGTGACGGGAACAATTGCACCCTAGCACTTGCCGAGAGGAAGAGGCAGGAACCTAACACATACGTGAGATCTACACTATTTGTATGAAATTTCAAGCATAAGAGCAGCAAGAATTAAAAAGAAAAGAGTTCCATGAAAGAAAACGCTCATCTTGGTTGTTATTAGCAACCTGCAAGGATGAAATTTAGTGCCGGTGTGCAATGACTATTAGAAGAGTGGTCAAGAGGAAGAAAGAAATGTTAACTGAACATGAGATGCAAATGAGATAATGGAAGACAAGTAATTTCAGGATGGGGAACAAAGGAAAGATACAGAAGGGTGACGACGAGAGTCTGAAGGTTGGGCCGCGATTCCGTACGGCCTGTTAACCTTACATATGCCGGGGGGGGGGGGGGGGGGCGGGGGGGG
>SDVV010013033.1:0-15245 GCA_016164225.1 Gammarus roeselii | reverse complement strand
GTGCATCCATGTGTAATCTTGGTAGTACAATGTGTTGCAATGGTCACGCATAGCACACGCTAGTGCATCCATGTGTAATCTTGGTAGTAGAATGTGTTGCGATGGTCACGCATATCACACGCTCGTGCATCCATGTGTAATCTTGGTAGTACAATGTGTTGCAATGGTCACGCATATCACACGCTCGTGCATCCATGTGTAATCTTGGTAGTACAATGTGTTGCGATGATCACGCATAGCACACGCATGTGCATCCATGTGTAGTCTTGGTAGTGCAATGTGTTGCGATGATCACGCATAGCACACGCTAGTGCATCCATGTGTAATCTTGGTAATACAATGTGTTGCGATGGTCACGTATAGCACACGCTCGTGCATCCATGTGTAATCTTGGTAGTACAATGTTTGGCGATCGTCACGCATATCACACGCTCGTGCATCCATGTGTAATCTTGGTAGTACAGTGTTTGGCAATGGTCACGCATAACACACGCTCGTGCATCCATTTGTAATCTTGGTAGTACAATGTTTGGCAATGGTCACGCAGAGCACACACTCGTGCATCTATGTGTAATCTTGGTTGTACAATGTGTTGCGATGATCACGCATAGCACACGCTAGTGCATCCATGTTTAGTCTTGGTAGCACAATGTGTTGCGATGATCACGCATAGCACACGCTAGTGCATCCATGCGTAATCTTGGTAGTTCAATGTGTGGCGATGGTCACGCATAGCACACGCTCGTGCATCCATGTGTAATCTTGGTAGTACAATGTGCGGCACACGCTCATGAATCCTGTACAAGTTTGGAAGTACAATATCTAGATTTCAAAGTAGTGTTGTTTCTTCACGAGGTCTCACTGGCTTTCAACCATATTGGTGTTTTCATGAGTTGTGTTCGTTTTTGACCACACCAAAAACTGGGTCTCTGAAGTGTTGGAGTGATGAGACAGATTGATGGGAGTCGGAGTGGTTTTAGACGGAGTGATGGGATAGTGAGATGGGAGCTGGAGTGATGGGATGAAGTGATGGGAGCCTGAGTGATGGGATCGAGTGATGGGAGAGGGGCTAATTGGAATGCCTGATGTGGGCTATATTGATGTGATAGGTTCTAGTGATGCAAGCCAAAGTAATGGGATAGAGTGATGAGCGCTGGAGTGATGAGATGGAGTGATATGAACCAAAATAATGGGACAGAATGAGAGAGGCAAAGTTATGGCAGCGCAGGTGATGGGAGCCAGAATGATGTAAGCCAGAATGATGTAAGCCAGAATGATGTAAGCCAGAATGATGGAAGCCAGAATGATGTAAGCCAGAATGATGTAAGCCAGAATGATGTAAGCCAGAATGATGGAAGCCAGAATGATGGAAGCCAGAATGATGTAAGCCAGAATGATGGAAGCCAGAATGATGTAAGCCAGAATGATGGAAGCCAGAATGATGTAAGCCAGAATGATGTAAGCCAGAATGATGGATTATTTTAAGAACGAGAAAATTGGAACTGAACCGAAAACACGATATGAGGAGAGGAGTTACTTGAAATTGCCGAGAAGTTAGCTGAGAAGGACACTTGGAGCACGAGCATGGAGCCTGCGTGAGGATTGGTTAGCTCTAGGAGAGTCCTGCTGGTGTCATGGTTGATGAGTATCTGTGCTGCGTGAGCGAGATGCAGGACCTATGCAAGTAAGGCAGGATGACATGGAGATCGTCAGGTTCAAAGTGTAAGGAGAGCATTTTCTTGATCACAAAGCAATGAGTGACATCTATACAAAAAAATCTTAGTCATGTAGTTTACATTAATGATTCTAAATTTGTTTTATATTCATAATTAGATTCAACTGATTCAAATACCTCTAGCTGTTTAATAACAGTAGCTGTTTTTTTAATCTATGTTTAATAACAGTATCTGTTTACTGACAGTTTCTGCTTGCCATGATGATTGAGCAATCAATAGTGATGAGCAAATAATCATCAGATGGAAATAATCTGTAGGAACGCATGGCCCTCCACTTATGCTTGTCATTTATTTCCTTTGTTGCTCGTTTATTGGAATCCTTGTTATATAATCTGTAGATATTGTCGTTTCACCTCGATATTTTGTGTCTACGAGCCCGTACATATGATACTCTTTAAGAAACCTTTGTGTCTGTTTTCCCACCAACCCTCTAGAGTGCTTCCATTAGCGAGTAACCATGATACCCGTCGGTTAGGTATCTCCGCATGCCACTCTTCTTGGAACCTGTTGAAGTGTACCCATTCAGTAGGAGATCAGCACCGAGTAGTCCATTTGTTTGCTCGTGGGTGCAGGTGCCCTCAAATGACGTGACGACAACGGCCATGTTTTGTTTCTTCTGTGAGTGATGACACTAACAGCATGAGTGATGACACTAACAGCATGAGTGATGACACTAACAGCATTAGTGATGACACTAACAGCATGAGTGATGACACTAACAGCATGAGTGATGACACTAACAGCATGAGTGATGACACTAACAGCATGAGTGATGACACTAACAGCATGAGTGATGACACTAACAGCATTAGTGATGACACTAACATCATGAGTGATGACACTAACAGCATGAGTGATGACACTAACAGCATGAGTGGTGACACTAACAGCATGAGGCATGACACTAAAAGCATGAGTGATGACACTATTAGCATGGGTGATGCCACTAACAGCATGAGGGATGACACTAACAGCATGAGTGATGACACTAACAGCATGAGTGATGACTCTACAAGTATGAGTGATGACACTAACAGCATGAGTGATGACACTAACAGCATGAGTGATGTCACTAACAACATGAGTGATGACACTAACAGCATGAGGGATGACACTACAAGCATAAGTGATGACACTAACAGCATGAGTGATGACACTAACAGTATTAGTGATGACTCTACAAGCATGAGTGATGACACTAACAGCATGAGTGATGACACTACAAGCATGAGTGATGACACTAACACCATGAGTGATGACAATAACAGCATGAGTGATGACACTAACAGCATGAGTGATGACACTACAAGCATGAGTGATGACACTAACAGCATGAGTGATGACACTAACAGCATGAGTGATGACACTAACAGCATGAGTGATGACACTAACAGCATGAGCGATGACACTAGAAGCATGAGTGATAACACTAACAGCATGAGTGATGACACTACAAGCATGAGTGATGACACTAACAGCATGAGTGATGACACTGCAAGCATGAGTGATGACACTGACAGCATGACACTAACAGCATTAGTGATGACTACAAGCATGAGTGATGACACTAACAGCAAAAGTGAGGAGACTACAACCATGAGGAGTGATGACACTAACAGCATAAGTGATGACACTAACAGCATGAGTGATGACTCAACAAGCATGAGTGATGACACTAACAACATGAGTGATGACACTAACAGCATGAGTGATGACACTAACATCATGAGTGATGACACTAACATCATGAGTGATGACACTAACATCATGAGTGATGACACTAACATCATGAGTGATGACACTAACATCATGAGTGATGACACTAACATCATGAGTGATGACACTAACAGCATGAGTGACGACACCAACAGCATAAGTGATAACACTAACAGCATGACGAAACCGTGTCTCGAGGGGAGATTCGAGCCTATTTCAACTGTAACGGATACAAGGGAAGGTTCTCTAAATCTGAGGCATCGTTAGTGCAGACTGTAAGGAGGAAAGAACAATGAGGATACGCCTCTGAGATGGTCACGCACAGTACACGCGTTGCTCCTTCGTGGATAATTCTTTTCGTGGGTCTTTCTGTGTCAGTTCCGAGACTCGAAACATAACATCATATTCAGAACACAAGAAAGGTGAGCCCTTAAAGCCGTTAACTTGGTCTGATTATTTGATATTGAATTGTTACCCCTCGTCGAATATCTTGACATAGAGTGCGGTCCTGCGCCTATTATCCGCGTTTCAATATCAGTTTACTTGTCTTTATCTATGTTGGTATACAGATAATCCAGTTGTATTCCATAGTCATCTGTTTTTCATGTGATTAAATATTTCCATTTGTAAGTGGATTCAATTGTTGTAATCAATGGTTTCAACCTTGCTTCAATTGTTGTAAACAATGGTCTCAACCAAATTTCAATTATTGTAACCAATGGTCTCAACCTATTTCAATTGTTGTAACCAATGGTCTCAACCTACTTTCAAATGTGGGAATCAGTGGTCTCAACCTACTTTCAATTGTTGTAATCAATAGTCTCAACCTACTTTCAATTGTTGTAATCAATCGTCTCAACCAACTTTCAATCTTTGTAACCAAGGGTCTCAACCTACTTTCAATTGTTGTAAACAATGGTCTCAACCAACTTTCAATTGTTGTAACTAATGGTCTCAACCTACTTTCAATTGTTGTAACTAATGGTCTCAACCTACTTTCAATTGTTGTAAACAATGGTCTCAACCAACTTTCAATTGTTGTAACTAATGGTCTCAACCTACTTTCAATTGTTGTAACCAATGGTCTCAACCTAGTTTCAATTGTTGTAATCAGTGGTCTTGACCTACTTTCATTTTTTTGTAATCAATGGTCTCAACCTTCTTTCAATTCTGATTCAATAACGGTCTCAACCGAAATTTCCTAGTACGATCCATTTCTAATAAGATGCCATGAACCTAACTTGTTAATCGTCGTTACACACCTGCCCCCAATCTCAATGATATAATCTCATGACTAAGAGTATCATGCCCCCTCCGAAAGTAATTACCAACCCTAAAAAGATTCCCCAAAAACTCATATTTTTCGCCAAGCGGGCTCCTAACATAATGCCCATAACCTAACACAAAGCGGGCTCAAATCCTAATGTATACTCAGTATACTCAGTATGTTTGGAGCCTCACCCTCATTCCATTTGGGCGTGCTGTTTGTCTTCTCATCGCTTCTTCCTGATGCATCTCCTTGGCATAATCCATCTCCAAATCACTTAATCAATCTCTCCACTTCCATCGATCTGTTCCTAATAACCCTGCCCGACCTGCTCCTAATAACCCTGCTCCTAATAACCCTGCTCCTAATAACCCTGCTCCTAATGACCCTGCTCCTAATAACCCTGCCCGACCTGCTCCTAATAACCCTGCTCCTTATAACCTTGCTTCTAATAACCCTGCTCGACCTGCTCCTAATAACCCTGCTCCTAATAACCCTGCTCCTAATAACCCTGCTCCTAATAACCCTGCTCCTAATAACCCTGCCCGACCTGCTCCTAATAACCCTGCTCCTAATAACCCTGTTCCTAATAACCCTGCTCCTAATAACCTTGCTCCCAATAACCCTGCTCGACCTGCTCCTAATAACCCTGCTCCTTATAACCCTGCTTCTAATAACCCTGCTCGACCTGCTCCTAATGACCCTGCTCCTAATAACTGTGGCAGCCCCTGTCTTGTATCACACCGTTAGTATCCATGATAGTTTCTTCTTGCCCGGCCTAGACTTAAATAGATATAGAATATCCCCATGGCACTTCTATCACTAATCTGAATCGTCTCGTACTATATGAGTATTGTCTAGTAATATATCGTATCGCAGAATATGAGTATTGCCAAGTAATATATCGTATCGTAGTATATGAGTATTGCCAAGTAATATATCGTATCGTAGTGAATGAGTATTGCCAAGTAATATATTGTCTAGTATTATATGAGTATTGCCAAGTAATATATCGTCTCGTACTATATGCGTATTGTCAAGTAATATATAGTCTCGTACTATAAGAGTATTGTCAAGTAATATATCGTTGCGTATTATATGAGTATTGTCAAGTAATATATCGCATCGTATTATATGAGTATTATCATGCAATATATCGTTTCGAACTATACGAGTATTGTCAAGTAATGTATCGTATCGTATTACATGAGTGTTGTCAAGTAATATATCGACACGTATTATATGAGTATTGTCAAGTATTATATCGCCTCGTACTATAAGAGTATTGTCAAGTGATATAGAATATTCGTGGGATGTAAACGTGATGAGTATTCAAGGAGTCGCTTATAGACGTTAGTAGACATTGATTAGAGCACAAACGTCACAACATTGGGGGGTCCATTACTTGAAACCTCCATGTCGAGTTCCATACATTCATAATCATTCAACAGTGAAGGATGTGTAATGAATGAACGAGGAAAGGTTTGACAAAGACGTGTTATAACACTCCGTTTTCACGCTTATGATATGTAGCCAAAGTGTGAGTTTCACACGTTGCGAGCGGCTGGATAGGGCTAGCCTCCCCCGAAAATTACTTCCTTCAGCAAACAGATGTGTGCCCTCGGATTTGGCTACTCGTCAAAGACCCGTCGTCAAATGGGGGTCATTTGTGCATGTCTGTTGTAACGAGATCAGCAGTTTTGTGCCCGGTATAGGGTAGCAGCTGCTGGCTATGTATTTATTCTCTATTGCCTTCATAGCCCTGTATGTATTACCAAAATGGAGGAGGAGTCTGGGATTTTCTGGTGTGCCAATAGAAGATATGGAACTGGGAGGACACGCCTCTCAGAGGTTGACAAACGGTGGGGCTACTCCCTGATTGGACAATTCCCTTTTCACGCAGTAGCGCAAAGTGCCTGCCTTTATATAAGAATATGAGTCGGAACAGTGTGAGGTCGGGCACTGTAGGGTACACGACTTATTCACAACGCACCGTCTCTTTTTGTCTATTTTAATAGCTTACAATTATAAGCCTCTGTGTTCGTTCAATTGTATACTTATTCAGATATCATAACAGCTGCACAATATTAATCATACACCTTGACTTGTAGCTGCTCATGTTATAGTATCACAATCATTATTTATGCTCGTTTGAGAAGTACCTATTTTACTTGTTATTGTTACATTAATCAAAATAATATGATATAAATATCTTGTCATCATTACAACCTTGCTCCACCTTTAACGCATTGAACAACCTTTGAAGACAAAGTTTACAACAGATGCCATTATATAAAAGCTCCAGTTGCAGTTATCGGGGAAGTAAAAAATTATTTTAGACATTATTTGGTTAATTTTGTTTGTAACTAAGACAATCGTTAAAGTTCCTGCATTTGCAATGGCACCGACATTCAGATGGGAGCAACTTCTTTAATGTTTGTTTATTAATAAACGGAGGGTGAGCGTTCAACCTAGTGATAAGAGGCGGCTGACAGAAACATACATTTCGAAGTATCTGCTCAGTGCAATTGACCAATATTCGTCCATCTACAACACAAACAATATCCTACCCAACACCAACACGTGAGGTTAGTGATACATCCAAAGAAGTCATAACACAAAAAACATTATGGAATTTACTGGATTTTTTATGTGAGTTCCTCTATAAGAAAATCTGTTGTGCCAGAGCCGTTTGAACAAACTTCCATAGCACACTTCACCTCGTGACTGTACTGGTCGCTCGTCAGTCGATAAGAACAATTTTCAAATAACTTAAAATGGAGTCTTGACCCCTCCATATTCCTAAATCGTGTTATTTGCTAGCGCTTTCACTACTCAACTAAAGCTATCCTTTTGGTTCATTTGAAAATACATTGGTCAGTTTTTGCGCGACAATTACTGCTGTGATTCATAAGAAAATGTGATGTTACACGGCACCGTCAAAGTATGGTCACGTGTTTGTGTCACGTATCAATTTCACTACACATAATTGTTAATACTAACCCAAGTTCCTGTCTGAACGCAGGCTGTCGTAAATAAATGTTACGCGTAAACTCCTCATAGCTTCTCAATGTATACTATGATGAGTAAATAAAATAATTATTCACCTTTTAGTTTCCGTAGATATTTTCCTTAGTGTAAATGCAATGCTCGGGCGAGCTCCGTAGACTGCCAGTACATTTTCAACCCCGTCGTCAACAATCTTTCAATCGTTACCACCATGACTGTTTAACGTTTTGATGAGCGTGCGTGAGCCTGTATTGTGACCAATGGTACACACTTGTCCCTAACCTGATAAAGCATTCTATAGCACAGCTTCCAATACGTTCGCAGAAGAAACAAGTCTACGCCCATTGCAGTCTTCGGCAAAAAACTCTACTCTTTTAATGCAGAAAATACACTTCGTGCACATCCATCCTCGTCAAGGAGTATAACCTCCACCTAAATATGACCACGGTGTGTTTTACTGGCCCTATATTACTCTGCCTCTAATGGTATAGCAATATTTGACTCTGGGCCTGTTTAGTTGCAATTTCGATTCATTGCCGCCCGCTTGAAGACTCTCTAGAGAGTGATGGATTGGCCTTGAGGAATAAACGTAGCGCATGTTTCCTAATAAAGGATAATGTCTAGCACCATGGAGCGTGGGACGCTCAACAGACATGTTACACAGACTGATGTTACGACACGTTACGACTTATTACCTGTTAAGATATCTTACGACATGGTACGACATGACAGGCGGAATGATGTTGCAATATATTCCGATTTATTACTTTGGTAAGAATTTTATGACATGTTACGTCATGTTACGCTAACTGACGTTACGACATGTTACGATTTATTATCTTAAAACATTACGGCAAGTTACTCCTCGTCGTCCAGACTAATGTTACGATACGTAACGAATTATTATGTGTTGAGACATGTTACAACTTGGTACCAATTGTTACGACACGTTACGACATGTTACGACTTATATGTTAAACACCTTACGACACTTAACGTAAACTGATGCTGCGACACGTTACGACATATTACATGTTGAGGCATTTTACAATATGTTACGACACGTTATGCTGATCGATCAGCCGCAGCAGAGTTCGTGTCTTCTCCATACACCTTAGTTAATTTTAATTGTATTTTTTCATGGGGCCCGAAGGCCCCGTGATGATGCCTCCATCATTTATTTCCTAAGGCCCCCAAAATGTAGGGAGACCTCTGGCCCCAACACTCGCCAGAAGTTGTGGCATCCAACCATACTACTACCGCCTCCAGCCCTGCTGGAGTAACGCTCTTTTCCCTCTATCTGAACGGAGATCCGATCTATAACTCCACGAATTGATAGGCTTACAAGCTAATTGTACACTTAAAGCGTTGCCGCGTTGCACCGCCAGTCCTAGCCTCTGCTTCAGCCAGAACGTTTCGCGAGGGTCCCTGGAGGCGACAGATAACCGTCGGCCGATGTCGTGGATCAGGAGGCTGCTGGTTTTGCCGATCACGCCGGTCGTCTCGATAGCCAAGGGCTCGAAAAGGTGGCAGTCACGAAGAGATTGATACTTTTTTTTTTTGTTCTCTGCTGCGTTGGCAGCCCTGCCAGCCTCTAAAGAAGTGCCAGGCAAGTGACTCGTCGCAAAGGTGCTTAGTTTATTTGTCTGTACCAGAAGAGTGTCGAAGTGAGGAATGGCAGAATAGGAGAGTGAAGACGTGTCGCTTATTATTGCTTTCGGTGCTGACTTTTATGGACAACCCCCTGTGATGGTTTCAGAATTATTTCCAATTACATGTTATTACCGAGTCCCCACCCTCTGCATTTGGGCGGCTTGACTGAAACACGTTTTGGGTGGACTGGTAGTGGAATACACGTAGTAACTACACATGGATTACCCGTCGGGTGGATTTCAATATTAAAGAGTTGTAATATACACAGTTTGGTGTTCATGATGTCAGGGTGGCCGCAACTCAGCAGCAGATAGTGCGCATCAGATAATGTCCTGTTTAATATGAGGAAAAGAACAGACAGTGTATTCTTTCTTCAAATCTAATTATCGCCTAGCAGGAGGATCACAAAAAAGAAGACAGTTAATTCCATCATCAAATTCAATAATCGCCTATGAGGATGATCACAAACAGGAGGGTCACAAACATGGAGGATGACTAACAGAAGAATCACAAGCAGGAGAATCACAAGCAGGAGTATAGCACGCAGGAGCATCACAAGCAGGAGGATCGCAAGCATAAGGATCGCAAGCAGGAGGATCACAAGCAGAAGAATCGTGTTCGATCATTGAACATCATTTAATCCATCACAATTAACAGGCTGAAATAGAGATCAAAGTCAACATTTTCATCCACTATTTAGTATTTCCCTACCCCCGCTAATATCAGTCAGTGGTCATTTATGGTGAACAAATGTATCCACTCTTCAGCTCTCCCCTACCTACCAATGATAATGTCAGTGCTCGTGCATTGCAGACAAGTGTATCCACTATTCAGCTCTTCGAGTCCATAGCTGATATCAATTCTCATACAATGTGAGTTACAGCATCCCTTATTCAGAGTAATATCGGACCTATTAATAGTTATTATTGTTCCCCGCCAGGCTCAACTCCATCCTTGCAAATGGAATCGCCTACGTTACGGCCAACGCCAAAAGCTTTCGAAAACATTTTTCTAATAAAATTGCCACTAACGAATCCTTAAATAGCGCATCGACGCTGCCTCTAAGGGCAGGACTAATGGAAGACGGTCTGAACTGAAGGGGGAGCCTTGGCGGGTTAATGGGGGCTTTAGAGGGGTGGCTGATGAGGGAGGCCTTTGAGGGTTAATGAGGGATAGAGAGAGAAGAGGCCTAATGCTGCGGCCGTAAAGGGTAGACATGGAGGGAAGGGCCAAAAGGGAGGCCTGGAAGGGTAATGGGGGCTAGCGAAGGAAGGACCAATGCGGAGGCTTTGGAAGGTTATTGGGGCTAAAGAGAAGGGCAATCAAAGGGAGGCGTTGGGATTAATGTGGACTAGACAGGGAATGGTTAGTTGTTGAGCCTTGGAGGGCTATTGGGAGATAAAGGGGGACGAATTGATGAGGAGGCCTTGGGGAGTTAATCAAAGCCATCATGCGAAGGGCTAATGAAAAGCCTTAGAGGGTTAATACGGACATGAGAAGGGAAGTATAATGGAGGGCCTTAGAGAGCTTGCGATTCAAGGGTTAGCGAGTGGAGGGCTAATGCGGAGGTCTTGAATAGTTAATTGGGCCGTGAGAGGAAGAACTAATGGGAAGGCCTTAGAGAGTTGATCGAACTTGACGAGAAGAGGGGGAGGAGGGGGGAATTGAGGAGTTGAAGGGGCTAGAGAAGGATGGGGTTTCGATGAGAAACTGGAGGGATAATTAGAGCAAAAGAAACAAGGACTGATGAGGAGGGCTTGGAGGGATAATTAGGGCTAAAGAGAGGAAGCTGATCAGGAGAGCTTGGAGGTATAATTAGGGCTAAAGAGAGAAAGCTGATGGGGAGAGCTTGGAGGGATAATTAGGGCTAAAGAGAGGAAGCTGATGGGGAGAGCTTAGAGGGATAATTAGGGCTAAAGAGAGGAAGCTGATGGGGAGAGCTTGGAGGGATAATCAGGGCTAATGAGAGGAAGCTGATGGGGAGAGCTTGGAGGGATAATTAGGGCTAAAGATAGGAAGCTGATGGGGAGAACGTGGAGGGATAATTAGGGCTAAAGAGAGGAAGCTGATGGGGAGAGCTTGGAGGGATAATTAGGGCTAAAGAGAGGAAGCTGATGGGGAGAACGTGGAGGGATAATTAGGGCTAGAAACAGGAGGGCAAATATGGAGGCCTTACGGGTATAATGGTGCTAGTCAGGGAGGGCTAATAAGGAGACTTTTGAAGGTAAAAGGGAGCTGGAGAGGAAAAAGCTAATTGGGGGTATTGAAGAGGTATTTACGAGTACTGAAAGCATTTGGTGTTGGCTGCATAATAAGTGATTTCATTTGCAAAGGATGAAGTTAACATCGGCCGTGGCTGGGGCACGGAACAATAATTACTATCAAGAAGGCCGATATTAGACATGAATAGCGAATACTCTAGTCTACTTTGCATTCAATACTGGTATTAACTCTGGGATGCAAGAGGTGAATAGGGATACGATAGTTTACTTTGTATCAATACTGATATTAGCTTTGGAAGGGAACAGCTGCAATAATAAAGGAAGATTGAAAAGAGATTCACCACTACGGAGTCGTTTCATTTTTCTCATCGCCCAGTTTCCTCAGGTGTAACTTCTGGTGGCTTTTAATCTAAAATTGTTCCCTTTTTCCCACCTCCTTCCGTCAATAACCTTACTTCTCAGTTATAACCCTCCTCTCTTCCCCAAAATCCAAAATGCCTATTCCTCGTCCGTCCACAGCCCCCCCCCCCCTCAAATCGCAGCTAATAGCAAACAGCTCTAAGCAATTAGTACGTCTTGTAACGGTAGCCCGAGATACTGTGGCAACATGCCCAAATTAACAACAATCTTTGGAGTACTCACTGCCAATCAGGCCAGCTCTGAGAGGTTGTCAGTGAGAAGGCCGTTGAGGTTCGGTTTTGGCCCGATGCCGACTAGCGGGCTCCAGAGTGGGACCGAAAGATTGCTTGTAGAGGTTTCCAATATGTCTGCTTTGCGTTAGTCGTACAAGGATTAATAGCCATCGATACGATGACTAATTGCTCTGGATACCTGACTATAATATGGGGACGATAGATGGGATGGGAGCAGATGTGGAGACGGACCACTCAGATGGTCTTAAAAATCATTTGAACCACAGAGCTTTGAACACACCTATTCGAATGTGATTACTTTGTTGTCAACTTCATTTATTACATATATATTTTTTATTTTTTTCGCCAACAGGAACCTTAAATGAAGCAATTAAAGCAAGCAAGAGTACAATGAATGCCTCGATTATAAGCTCTGTATATTGCTGAATTTGCTCTGTATATTGTTGAATTAGCTCTGTGTATTGTTGAATTAGCTCTGTGTATTGTTGAACAAGCTCCGTACATTATTGAATAAGCTCTGTATATTGTTGAATAAACTGTGTATTCTGTTGAATAAGCTCTGTATTCTGTTGAATAAGCTCTGTATACTGTTGAATAAACTCAGTATACTGTTGAATAAGCTCTGTATACTGTTGAATAAACTCTGTATACTGTTGAATAAGCTCTGTATACTGTTGAATAAGCTCTGTATATTGTTGAATAAGCTCTGTGTATTGTTGAATAAGCTCTGTATATTGTTGAATAAACTCTGTTTACTGTTGAATAAGCTCTGTATATTGTTGAATAAACTCTGTATACTGTTGAATAAGCTCTGTAAACTGTTGAATAAGCTCTGTATACTGTTGAATAAGCTCTGTATATTATTGGATAAGCTCTGTATACTGTTGAATAAGCTCTGTATATTGTTGAATTAGCTCTGCATATTGTTAAATAAGCTCTCCATATTGTTGAATTAGCTCTTTATATTGTACTTCCGCGACTCCTGGCGACATGGTTTACTTAGCAGATTCATTCATTTAGCAGTGGATGAGTCTAGGACCTCAACACTGCTCACGGCTCGTGAAGGTGGTCCCGTTCGAAGGTCTAAAACATGACTGCCAAGTGCCGGAAGACACGCTCACCTCAATGAATCAGGGATAAAAAAGAACCATCAGCACGAGGGCAACTTAGAATTTGGGTTTCGCGACCATGAGTGAACTTGTTTTAAAATTAAACTATACAGGGGTATCATCCCACAAGTCTGTCGGCCCATGCCACCGCGGCCCATCAGCATACTAACCAATAGATCAATCAGCCCACTAGCCCATCTCTGGACACCCAGATCAGTCAGCCCACTAGCCCATCTCTGGACACCCACAGCTCCCAACTAGCGTTTGATGAGGTCAAAAGCAATTAATGTCAGGTCAAGAGTTTCCTCTGGCATGCAGTCCTGAACACAACTCAAGGCATGTCAGCAGCAACCACTTGTCCAGATGATGAGATCAGAGTCCCGCCACTTACCCTTCACACCGACGCCACCGATGTAATCAGTCGGGTTGATGCACCAATCAGTATGAAGAGGTCGGGCTCAATAACGACTGATGTTATATGCACGAAACCGTGAGTTTGACGCAAAGGATGAGTAACCGAGTATCTGTAACGAACGAAGTACCTGTAATGAACGAAGCGGCTATAACGAACGAAGTACCTGCAATGAACGAAGCAGCTATAACGAACGAAGTACCTGTAATGAACGAAGCAGCTATAACGAACGAAGTACCTGTAATGAACGAAGCAGCTATAACGAACGAAGTACCTGTAATGAACGAAGCAGCCATAACGAACGAAGTAACTATAATAAACGAAGTAACTATAATGAACGAAGTAACTAGAATGAACGAAGATATTTTAATGTACGAAATAAACTGTAATGAATGAAATAACTAAAATGAACGAAGTAACTATAATGAGCGAAGCAACTTATAATGAACGTAGTAACTGTAATGAACGAAATAACTATAATGAACGAAGTTACTCTATGAACGAATGAACTATAATGAACGGAGTAACTATAATGAACGAAGTAACTATAATACACAAAATAACTGTAATGGACGAGGTAACTATAATGAACGAAGTAACTATATGAACGAAGGCGTCATATTTACTTGCTTATGGCCTCTTAAAGAACCAATGTCACGTAATTTTGTTAATGTCTCAATAAAATTGTGCAGGTTTGTTAATATACTAGTGAAATTATTACATAAATTCATTGAGCCATTATTGAGAGGCAGAGAACAGTCAGCTCCCATTTCTCTTTCACTATCCTATTGAAATAACTTCGTAGTTCAGAAACGCGGGCAAACTCAAATTTCAATTACGAAAACCGTTTCTCCAATCTGTGTCAACTTTTTACAGTCACACAATATATGATGTCTAGATAAAAACCTAAACAAGGGTACCAGTGGCACTTTAAACGCCCGGCTGCATCATGTCCTATTAATTAGTGAACCATGGCTGCGTTGTGAGAGACTCCAACACTCGTTGTGAGAGACTCCAGCACTAATGTCTCACAAGCGTCAGCCCTTTACGGCGACCATTTGTGTCTGCCTATGATCACAGGTCTCAGTGTTGCCATCAGGCCTCGGAGTGTACTGTATCAAATCTTCTCCCTCGCTCAACCCTATCACTACATTCTATCACTCATCCATATCACTAATTCCTTTCGCATATCTCTATTGCCTATCCCTATCGCCTATCCTTATCGCCCATCCCTACCGCATCTCTCTATCACCTATCCCTATCGCCTATCCCTATCGCCTATCCCTATCGCCTATCCCTATCGCCTATCCCTATCGCCTATCCCTATCGCCTATCCCTATCGCCTATCCCTATCGCCTATCCCTATCGCCTATCCCTATCGCCTATCCCTATCCCTATCCCTATCCCTATCCCTATCCCTATCCCTTATCGCCTATCGCTTATCGCCTATCGCCTATCGCCTATCGCC
>SDVV010013032.1:0-15245 GCA_016164225.1 Gammarus roeselii | reverse complement strand
TAATTGCTAGTGTGTACTGAATATGCATGCCTGGAGACAAAATTACTTAAGAGGAAGAATCACGAGATTAAGGTGCATGCTTGTTTCTGGCGGATATCTTCGAAACTGATGATTCGCTAGAATAGAAGGTCAGGGCCACAAAAATTTATTGAGCCGTCATAAGCAAATTTCAATTCTAATCAAGCGAGTATTTATGTTTTTAAAATGTCAAAACATTAAAGAAATATCACATAATTTTAATAGCTCAGAAGCAACTTCCGACTGGTCATCAACCATTTGCATCAGTATCGCGTAGCGATGATTAAATAACTGTATGTTTGTGCGTTTATCAGACACTTGCTTTGGCCCCGGCTCGCCTCCTCAACAAAAATTACAGATACAGATACAGACACTATAGGCCGCATCCACCAGAAAGGGGGGTGGCCGACGGCAAGGCGCACCTCAAACCCTCATACGCTCACACTCACACAACTTAGCCCTCTTGTGCTAACGGGTCCGGCCGGTACCCCCTCAACATACACTCTGGGTCACGAGTGCAGTCCGAGGATCCGTCGTCAGCAGCAGAGCCCGACAGTTTTCACTGGCTTACCCCCACCGCGTCATAATGGCCGGTGCCCCCCGCACCCACGACCATCCCGACAGCGGGATGCCAAGAGCGGGAAAGCACATCAGAGCAGCGTCAAAATCATCCACTCACGCCTGTTCATTGCACGCTCTCTTGCCACCTCCACATTCATGTCTCTCCTTCCTAACCCCTGATTGACACCATTAATCCACCCAAATTTCGGTCTACCTCCAGGCCTACGACCACTCGCCCCGCATTCATCACCCTTTTCACCAATCTCCCTTCATCCATCCTCTCCATGTGCCCGAACCATCTCAGAACACGCAAATCCACTCAGTCCTCCAACTTCTTCACCATCCCTGTTCTGATTCGAACCACATCGTTGGTGATCCGGTCTCTCAGCTTTACTCCAGCCATGCTCCTCAAACATTTCATCTCGAAAACATTCAACCTTCTTCTCTCCTCTGTTCTCACCTCCCAAGTCTTAGCTCCGTAGAGCACAGTTGGGACAACAACACCCTCACACAGCCCTCTCTTTGCTTCCATCCCCAACGTCTTGCAGCTCATTACACTCTTTAGTGCCCCCAACACTTTACACCCCCCTCTTTCACTTACGTCTTCACTTCAGTTTCTACTTGTTCAGTTATCTCCACATGGGAGCCCAGATACTTAAAACAATGAATTTCCTCCAAGAGCTCTCCATTTAGGGGGACACTAATTTTGCTCGCATCGACAGCCCTCGAGCATCTTATTACTTTACTCTTACCCACGTTCACTTGAAGCTTTCTCCTCTCACACACTCTACCAAACCCAGACACTAGCCCACATAGCTTCTCCTCTGAATTTCGCAATTAGGGCCGTATCATCAGCAAATAGCAACTGGCTCAACTGCCATCTGCCAAGTTCCATGCCACGACTCAGAACACTCGAGTTCACCTCCCTGACCAATCCATCCCAGTAAAGGTTGAACAGCCAGAAAGACATCACTCAGCCTTGTCTCAGTCCTTCTTTCACTGTGAACCAATCACTCACTTCGCTTCCCACTCTGACACATACTCGGCTGTCAGCATAGAAACTCTGCACCGCTGTCAACAGATGTCCGACCACTTCAAACAAACGCACCACCCTCCTCAGTGCTTCCCTGTCAATCCTGTCGTATGCCTTCTCCAGATCCATGAAGGCCCAGAACAAATCCTTTCCTTTGGCGAGGTATTTCTCATAGACCTGTCGCACTGCAAAAATCTGATCGGTACACCCTTTACCACTACCAAGCCACACTGTTCCCCTCCAGTTGCGCAGTCCGTACAGTCTCTAATCTTATTGATCAGCACTCTCCCGTACAACTTACCAGCCACACATAACAGACTGATATCTCTCGAGTTGCAGCATTCATTTTCATCTCCTTTGCCCAAATAGCGGAACAATGCAGGCACTGCGCCCCTCAATCGGTACCACGCCTGTCACAAAACACAAGTTCTGTAACCTCACCAACCATTCGACTATCATTACTCCTCCCTTCTTCAGCACTCGGTCGCAACGTCATCCAAAACAGGGGCTTTCCTAGTTTTCATCACGTCCACCGCATCCTGCACCTCTTCCCTAGTAATGTACGCCACAAGTCTTTCTCCCAAAACTGGCATCCGAGCACTACCACCCACAGCAACAATGTCAGCCTCTCTATCATCCTCGACATTCAACAACTCATCAAAATACTCGGCCCACCTCTTCCATTCATCACCACTTTCCCACAAAAACTGGCCATTTTCATCTTTCATCACTTCTTCCTTTCCGGTCTCTCTCTTTCTCACCCTCTTCACTTCTTTCCAGAACATCTTTTTGTTTTCCTCAAAGTTCTGGCACAACCGTCTGCCCCACCTGGCATCAGCGTCCCTTTTGGCTCTCCTCACCACCCGCTTCACCTCGCTTCTCCTCTCTTTGTAGCTTTCATAAGCCACCACCGACATTACCTGCAACTACTCCTCAAACGCCCCTCTTTTCCGTGCCACCGCCAGTTTGGATTCCTCGTTCCACCAGTTGCAACCTTTCCTTCTGCACCCGCTAACACGGCGCGCACCACACACCTTCTTCGCACATCTCAGCAACAAATCCCTTAATGTCTCCCATTCTTCCTCCACATCTCTCAGGTCCTGTCCTCTCACGTTGTTATATTCTTCCCTCAACGCCTGCTGGAACTCCTCGATTCTACTTCTCACATCCAGTCCACTCACTTTCACTACCTCTCTTCCTCCTCCCACTCGTTTGTTGCCTTCCACTTCTGCTCCACTCTTAATCCACCTTCCACCAGCAGATGATCAGACACTCCTCTACCCTCCCCTCTCAACACCCGCACATCCAACAGCCTCCCCACCACTCTCCTCGATATCAGCACAAAATCCATCAGTGCTTTCTCCACCACTGCCATCCTGACCCATGTGTTCTTGTGAATATCTCGCTTCTTGAACAAAATGGTCCCTACCACTAACTCCTGCTCCATACACATCTGTCAAGTTTTCTCCACGGTCATTTCCACCGGGAACGCCATACCTTCCTATCACATTCTCCACCCCTACATCTCCAAATCTCGCATTAAGGTCACCCAGTACAACTACACTGAAATGACCTCCAAAACTCTAAATACGCTCACTGCTCCCTCTCCTCTTCACCCCTCTCGCTGCCAGGTCCGTAAGCACTCACCAATACCCATCTTTCTACGCCTAACTTAACTCTCACCCACATCAATCTTGCACAGAGAGAAAATGTCTTGTAAAATGTACAATATTTGTCATGTTGGCCAGTTGATAGCTATATACATGTAAATGTAACATGATTTCTGCAAATAGTCTGTTTGAATCTACAATTATTTTCATATGGATTTTAGAGCTTGTTGAATTTACATGTATCCGATATATTATGCCGGTGTTTCACTTCTTTAGGCCATGTTCCCGGATGTCATGTTGACACAACATGAATATGGTAACTATTACATGATACTTTATGGAGAGTCAATTTGCATGAATTCGCGTCCCAACAAGTCTTCATAAATTCCATTCATCAAAATTACTCCGTTTTATTGCTAAAATCAAATCAAATATTATAATGAAAATAATTAATAAAACACTATATACTTCATTGTTCCAGCAGATCATCAGTGTCTCATGGCTTAATGGTATCAGTCTCAGACTAATGGCATCAGTGTCTTGAGTTCGAACCTCACTCGACCCTGATCTTTTACCTCTTTCGATATGATTAGAAACTCAAGCTTGTGTACCGCTTTCAACCTTGAAATAATACCAAGCGATCATCATTTATTGAAAAGTATAGTTTATGTATAATTTTATAAGGAAAAGCTGAATTTTGTTTCTAGCCTTCATATAATAGTTACATGACGAAATCATTCAAATTCAACAGTAAGAAAAACGTAAATTCGAAAGGAAAATCTTTTTGGAGAAAATTCAATAAGTCACGTCATGTTGAATTTACGATATACATGTATCTATTACCATACATTTCTCTCTGTTTGACGACACCTCCTACCACTCGGTACCGCTACTAGCCAACCGATCGCTCCGTATCAAAACCACACTTTCTCGTGCCCAACATTCCTCCACACCACACTTTCTTCCACGTACCACACCAAACTCACATTCTCACCTTACCTTTCAATTTCGTCTCACTCAGCGCCAACACATCAAACTTCTTCCACACAAACATCTCACCAATCTCCCTCCTCTCTACATCATTCTTACTACAGCCACGCACATTCAGCGACCCTAACAATAGGGTTCGGAGAGGCGTGGGCCTCTCCTCCCCCCGCTCGTCTTGCCGTCTTTGAGGAAGGGTTTTACAGAGAACGGGATTCTTAGTCCTTTCGCTCCGCCACTTTTAGTCGCTTTTTACGACACGCAGGGGTAACGGTAGAACAATTCTACTCCCGGCTACGGGGCGCCCTTTTAGTCGCCTTCTACGACACGCGGTGGATACGGTAGCAAGATTCTTGCTACAAAAATTAGTTCACCTAAATAAAGAGGATTTATGTAAGGGGACAATTTAGTGCGGAGAAAAATATAAGAAGAAATTTTCAAAAGCATTAGTTCGCCCATCTATGGAGGATTAAGTGCGTGAACTATGGTTATCTATTCAGTGGTCGTGAAAAAAAAAAGAAATTAAATTTAAGAAAATATCCATGTTCGGGTCGCTTTACGAACGGCTTTTTTGTCGCCGATATTCCATTCATTCTGTAAATGTCTAACAAGATTCCGTCCGGAGCGATACATCATAGGCTACGTCCAGTAAGCGGGGACAGTACTGTGTTGGAACCTTAAAATATCATAACACTTTCATTATCTGAACATTTGGATAGGATAAGTCAAGTAATATGTTCTGCTACGGAGCGCACTATTGACGTAGAGGTGATTTTTCTTTGGTCAGGGTAATATAAATTTAGATCTGAATTTTGACCTTATGATGAAAATAAAGGGTTGACAAGATGTGCAGTAAACTTTTGATTGCAAGCGTACGATAAACATCTGACCTTACATTAATTTAGCTTGCCAGTAACACAGGCGCTCACGAATTCAAATTTGAATAGCAACAATGAAAATAGAAACTACTGCAATGAAAACGTCAATGAACATAGTAGTAAATTTGATATACTTAATTTAATTTAGTAGAAAACAACATATTACTGATGATAAGGATGATTGTTTCGCAATATCTTTATCATTGGTGCGATCTGCAGAAACAAAACGCCCAAGATACTGAAATTCGTCCACGAAATCATGTGTGACGACATCTAGTTTAACATCAGTCCAGAAGTAACGCCTAGGATCGCTTGGCCTGATCATCATGCACACACAGTTGTTTGGAGAGGTATACACAATCTCGTTGATTAAAAAAAAAAGCTATCTAGAAGCATATGTAGGACCGAGAACGATGAAGCCACTAACACCATGTCATTGGCATTGCTAAGATTATTAACAGAGCAATTGTCAGCATGTCGCCCGACTTTCTCCCTGCGTAATATGTCATTCTGATCATGTGTTTTTAAATTTATAAAACAAGGGCAAATATTCACCACCTTGTCTAATCCCCTTTCTATAATGATAGAAAGCCGACTCGGAACAACCCCGCAGCAAAACAAATTTTTACTTCCCGTACCAGAACCCAGCAAATTCAGCGATCAGTGGAGAGGCTCATCTCACCATTAATGTTCTGAACAAATGCAGTGATATACTCCAACAAACGCTTTCTCTGCATCTGAGAATCTCAAAAAATCAGATGAATTCCTTACTTCTTTAGTATTCTATGCTGGTCTTAGTACAAATATCATCATTTTTGTACCAAACAGACTCCACCGTGAGCAGAAACTTGTTGACAGCAGTAATAACAATTGGACGATAATTCCTTTTATCCGACCGGTGCTTCATGTAACTTTTTTGAAGCGGTATGTGAATTACAGGTATTAAATCTCTCCGCAACTGCTTGGCTTGTAAGTAGCTAAGGAGGAAGAGAGCTAACACTGTAATCAATCTGTGGCAGAACGCGTATACACGTCTACAAGAATGTCATAATTTCCAACTGCTTTGCAAGTTTTCAATCATCTTACAACGGTCATAACTTTGACAACACTGATCGTTTTGTAAATAACTGGAATATTGTCAATGGTGCCTTAGCCCAAACTCTGCCTTAATCCGTGTCAACAGAGTTCGCTGAGTCCCGAAAGTGCCCTCCACAGACTATCGATGTTAACCTCTGCAGTAACCGCTGGTAATTGTATCTCCTTTTCTCTTAGAAATGCGAGTTAACTAAGGAAGTGAGATTTGGCTATTCTCGTATCTTATGCAAGATGACCCTTTCGAGTCTTTCCAGCAACATTCGAAGTGAACAAGGTCTTCTTTACAGCATAAGTTAATTAATTTGCCACTTCATTCCACCCGGGGGCATTGTATTTACTTGCTTTCCGTATTCCAAAAGCTCGTCGACACGCGAAGAAAAGTACACTGTCGCATGCAACCAAGCAGGTAATTTAATCTTCGTTATCGACTCCCCCATTCATTCTGAGGAGCCTCTCAGGAATGTTTATAGAAGAGTATATCAAGTACAACATTGAATCTATCCGTTTTCAGCTTGAGTGATCAGTTTACACGAAAAATTCGGAAAGAAAACTTAGGAATTACCAGAGTCGGCATTAAAAATCAAGGAATCGTATTCTTTACTATAATAAATACGTGACTCCATGAAAAATTGTCCAACCCATTATTTATTGATTTTAAATACCAATTTAAGGAATTTGTAGTACCGTTAAACTCGTGTCATTTTGTAATTTTGCTCGGTATTTTTTTTTTGCTCAGTACTTGCTCAGTAAAAATAGTTCAAAACAATCCTCAATATATTAAACATCGAACTCAAAGAAACTTTAACTACATAACTTCAATCACGAAATTAGATGTCCTAATTAATATAAACTCAATAATATCACCTGAAGTGTACTGCAGTGTAACAGGACTTGTATATCGGCTCATTTTCATCAACCACAGCTATGGTTAAATATCATAATTTAATACGTAGTTAACTTCACAATACGCTGACTTTATGTGAGCATTGAAAGCTGCTCTGAGAGTTAATAGATAAATGGTCTCACTGCATGAGGCGTTGAGTGGACCCATAAAATCGTCGAGTTTACGGCCTCATAAAGCAGAAATACAGCTAATGATAATATTCAAGTAGGAGTTGTTTGCTCGTTAACTGTCCGAAATTGGAAACAAGTGCCCCTCTTTTTACCCGAATGAAATGTCTTTGTATTAAATCTTTTCTTCCTCAGGAAGCATTGGATAAGAAATGTACTATACAAAAAACTGAGATTGTCTCCCTTGATGATAATGAACATATCAACGTAACGCCACGTGAAAACGTATATTGATCAATCAATTATTTCCTAGTTATTTCATCTTGTTTATAATTGGCTGATTACGGCATTGACCTATCATAAATTGTACCCATACAGTGCCACAGCAGTTGTTCAATCCAAAGGATGGCAGTAGGTGATACTTCGCTAGGACCGATTTCAACCTATAGGTTGATGATTACTTGCATGTCATTAAAAAAAAATTTGAAGACCACACGCAAAACACCTGTCAAGAACGAGGCCAGTTGGATTTGTAGAAATGGTGTTGGACACATAATCTTATGAGATGAAAAATAGTTCATTTGCAACGAGTTATCCATCTTAACATGAATCTTACGATGTAATATTGGAACAACATTTTTCTGTACGTTTTCGTATTCAACTTATTTCAAAGCTTTAATATTTGAGTACAACTTTGAATCGAATAATTTGGTAATCATCAGTGGTAAGCGTACTTTCTATAGCTATTGGACATGAGGAGGGGAGAGGGGTGACAGTTCTATAGGATGGGTAGCCAAAAAAAAAAAATATCACTCACATGTGAAGCAGACTCTGATCGAAAATATCCGATGATGATCAAACGTATGACCTTAAACCAGTAGTGGTTCGTTTTATGTAGCTTTGTCATAATAAAAAGAAATCTTGAACACTGACATGCAAAGTCTATCACCGTTCAATTACTTTTCACATCGATTCTTCATTACACAGTTACTGGTTATAGCGTATAGAGAAGGTTTTTCATTTCGTGTTTGACAATTTATCCCTGTGCAATTAGTCGTTATTGATTCAGGAACAAATTGAGTAAAAAGTTATTTTAGAGATTTTTAAATGTTACCTCAACGATGTTTGTTCCCTAGACACACAATTTAAAGGCTTCGCGGACTGCTTGTCAGCTTGGGATGGTGCAAATATCGGCTCAGATTGAGTGACAGCGTTGGGTGGTGCATCAGTCTTCGCGGACTGAGTGACAGCGTTGGGTGGTGCATCAGTCTTCGCAGACTAAGTAACAGCGTTGGGTGGTGTATCAGTCTTTGCGGACTGAGTGACAGCGTGGGTGGGGCATCAGTCTTCGCGGACTGAGTGAGAGCGTAGGGTGGTGAATCAGTCTGCGCGGACTGAATAAAAGCGTTGGGTGGTGCATCAGTCTTTGCGGACTGTTAGACAGCGTTGGGTGGTGCATCAGTCTTCGCGGACTGAGTGACAGCGTTGGGTGTTGCATCAGTCTTCGCGGACTGAGTGACAGAGTTGGGTGGTGCATCAGTCTTCGCGGACTGTGTAACAGCGTTATGTGGCGCATCAGTCTTCAAGGACTGAGTGACAGCGTTGGGTGGTGCATCAGTCTTCGCAGACTGAGTAACAGCGTTGGGTGGTGCTTCAGTCTTCGCGGACTGAGTGACAGCGTTGGGTGGTGCATCAGTCTTCGCGGACCGAGTGATAGCGTTGAATGGTGCATTCGTTTAGGAGAACTGATGGCAGCGTTGGGTGGTGCGTCAGTTTTTGCGGATTGAGTGACAGCGTTGGATGGTAAATCAGTCTTCACGTTCTGAGTGACAGTGTTGGTTGGTGCGTCAGTCTTTGAGGACTGAGTGACAGTGTTGGGTGGCGCATCAGTATTCGCGGCCTGAGTGACAGCGTTGGATGGTAAATCAGTCTTCACGTTCTGAATGACAGTGTTGGATGTTGCGTCAGTCTTTGAGGACTGAGTGACAGTTTTGGGTGGAGCATCAGTTTTAGCGGACCGAGTGACAGCGTTGGATGGTGCATCAGTCTTTGCGGACCGAGTGACAGCGTTGGGTGGTGCATCAGTCTTTGCGGACCGAGTGACAGCGTCGAATGGGGCATTCGTTTTGGAGAACTGATGGCAGCTTTGGGTGGTGCGTCAGTTTTCGAGGATTGAGTGACAGCGTTGGAGGGTAAATCCGTTTTCACGTTATGAGTGACAGTGTTGGATGGTGCGTCAGTTTTTGCTTGGCGGACTGAGTGACAGTGTTGGGTGGTGCGTAAGTCTTCGCGTTCTGAGTGACAGTGTTGGGTCGTGCATCAGTTTTTGCGGACTGAGTGACAGCGTTGGGTGGTGCACGAACTACTTTTTTGGGCATCATCTTTTAGCGCCACTCCGTATTTTTTTGGGGGGGAGTACAGATTAGGGTAAGGCCAAACTTCAGCGAAAATGAACGGAAAATTACCTGAGAGGTGAAGGAATAAATATTTGTAAACATATACCGATAATCATGTATATATGTATTTAAATAATGAATAATACAAGTTGAAAGTTGTCTAATGATCGTTTTTGCGATTTATGTTCCATTGAACGGACAATTGTGCTTCTGCTGATGTAATATTTCTATTGTTTTATTTCCCCAATGCTTTCAAGGCTTAACGTGATCAATTTGATTTAAACATGCTTCTCTGATGTCTTTATAACTATCTGCAGATAATTCATATATGCCAGTTGTGCGCAGTTAACCATGCAGTTAACCATTAACCATGCAGTTGATCATTAACCATGCAGTTGATCATTAATCATGCAGTTGACCATTAACCATGCAGTTGACCATTAACCATGCAGTTGACCAATAATCATGCAGTTTACCATTAACAATGCAGTTGATCATTAACCATGCAGTTGACCATTAATCATGCAGTTTACCATTAACCATGCAGTTGACCATTAACCATGCAGTTGACCATTAATCATGCAGTTTACCAATAAAATGCAGTTGACCATTCACCATGCAGTTAACCATTAACCATGCATTTGACGAAATAAAAACTGTTCATGAACTAATGTTCTCCTAAAATATGTTCGATGAATAAATAACGTTATTATATCTCGGGCTCGTCATGGACAGCAAATATCCAAAACAATTCGTCTGTCGACGCCATCGAAACCAACAACGAAAACTTGTCGCCAGAGCGCCTGGAGATCAAATGGTGTTAGTGACGGGAATTTTATTTACCTGAGGAGGATCTTATACACGCTGAATACTATTGAACTTTATTATCTTATTAGGTGTGTGAATTTAAATACCGCTTCTGCATGTTCCAATGCTGAATTACGAGGGAGTGGATTATATCTAAAACTTTAGCTTCCGCCAAACAGACGGTTTACATAAAACAAGGAACAATTATACTGTCATTGGTGATATTTTTTCAGTTTACGAGCTTCTCAACTGACATGCTATTGGCAGTGGGTAAGATAGTTTATTTGTTTTCATTTCCCAGTACTTACCACAATATCAAATTGATATCAACGGCTTATAGAAATAAAAAAATTAATGGTTCCGAGACACGCCCAACTTGTTCTAGAACAAATAAATAGGGCATTGAAAACTAGCGTGCAAAAAACGTTAGGAAATGTATTGGTGTACTCCGATGTGTTGTGATGCAGGGCGTCCTCGACTTGGGTAGACGTGGCCCTCTCCTTGAACTCTACCGCGGCCATGCTGACCAGAAGCGCTAGCATATCCTGCCTGGATGGTGCCAGCAGCCCGGTATATAAGGCGGGTCAACCACAGCATCCACATCACTCAGTTCGACGATCACACGACAACATGAAGGCTGTAAGTATGCCAACATCGTGCTCTTGTATGCGGCACAACCATTTATTCGAGCTCGCTGGTTGTTGTTGTAGTGACAGACTACATGCATTTTCTACCTCAGATGAAATATTTGTAACATATTTGAAATTATCCATTGTGTTAATCATGAATATTAAAGTTACGTGAATTAGTGTATTGTGATAGCCTGAAAGCTCCTCACCCAATGCAGTCGCATGTTTGGAATAGTTGGTACAAATCATAGTCTATATGTTCTATGGTTTCGCAGATATCTTCCTAAAATATTTATATAGAAAAATAAACCACAGTACCTATAAATGACCCGTAAGTCTGAAAAAAAATCTTATACAAAAGTGGTCCGCCTCCAGTTTATTTGCAAGAAAGCAGTTCGGCAGGGTCATAATTTCGTTGTATATTCTCGTTGATGCCAATGGTTCAAACTATTTATGAGATTGACGCCCATTTTCTTTCAAAACTTATCTATTGTGACTAGAATGAGATATTGAAAAAATATATGTCAAGCTCTTGTAAATGAAGAACATATATAATGAGTACAAAAATGATTGTTCGATTGAGCTCGATTGTTGAGGACTGAGTAATATCTAAAAAAACAAATTTGACCTGAAAACGTGGAATTCAGTTGACGGAAATATAGGAGTACAATATTCCCTTTTCAATTGACCTGCGCGAATGTACTAATTGTTGTTATTCTCATGAACGCTCTGATAGTTTAACATGTAAATGAATCCCTGTTTTTTCCAAGGACAGCGTAATATGGGTGTTCATGTTTTTATCTATGACCCGGATACGTATACAGAAAGGCATACTTGAAAAAAACATTTGTCAATTTTGTAATTGTTATTTGGGAGAAAACGGTGCTTGCAACGGTTTGAATAGCGTGCCTGAATAATTTGAAAATCACACATGCAGAGGTTATGACAGATAAATGTTTGCTTGTCAAACTACACTAAATTTACATGTAAGAAAAGAATCGAGAGTATGCTCACTGGAAAAAATTCTGGCAGTTAAATCTGCATCCATGCAGTCTAAATGCACGTACATCATGATGTCTCTTCACTGTGGGAGAAGACCTCCAGTGCAATATATCCTGCGAAGTAACGCGCAAATTAAAAGACATAGCCAGCTCGTGAAATGTTCCATGATAATGTCATTTATTCAATTTGGCTCACATTCAGTCGTTGCTAAGTAGTATTTTCAAAACGCGACTTACAAATAGTTTTGCTATTCATCTAAGTTATGTTGAATTATTGTAAAATCAAACTGATTATAGTTTGCCTCCAGTGATCCTCACGTGCGTTATGTTGCACTTTGTTAGAATTTAAAAAGGTTGATTTACCAAAAGTTATATCCAAGTTTTCGGTTAACAAGTGAAGATTTTTTGTGATCTGACACAGATAAATAGTGGAGCATGACATCTTTTCTGCCGTACTAAACCTTAACAAGACTAGGGCTGCTCGGATGAGTTTGTCTCATGTTTTCTTAGTTCACCAGAACGGTTCCACGGTCTCCTCTAAAGTTAGTTGAGTTCACATCCAAAACTGCCTCACAAAAACTAAGAGGAAACGATTTTCCGCCCGCTGCTGAACGGATCAGTCAAAACATACAATGCTGATTAGTTATACTAAACATATATAGATATCTCATTTATAAAAAAAAACTCTGCATGAATATTTGAGCACAAAAATTTTTTTTTGTATATATTCAGATATGATAATATTGTGAATTGATGACGTCATATCCTCGGTGGGCCGACGTCACCCGCACATTACAATTTATAAACTTGCAATGAGCTCATTCGACTTGACGTCGGTGAAGGTTTGTCGTGTAGCCTTTCAACCCCGTATGAGATCAGCGAAAGGCGACACAATTATGAAGAGTTGGGTGATGCATGTGGAACCGATGAACATGGATCGAAACGCCTCTGTATTTAAGTATATTTTCGGAGGGTATCGTTGCAGGCATCTAACTTCACATAAATGGGGTTTGCAATTTCTTGGAAGATATTCTTCAGTTGTTCGCAGGTGTGTCAATGACACACACTCGTTTCTCATAACCTGTGATGGGATGAAGACTTAACGCATCATACTAATCTTTGTTCAGGGACGACTCCAGAAGGCAAAAATGTGACCTGCTCTGAAAAATGCAATTTGCCAGGTCAACGGAAACTTGAATTTGATTTATTTAGAGATATGCGTCATGTAATTGTAATTCAATGCCAAAGAGTTGCCTCTACACATGGTTGGGATTGTACTCGTTAGAGAACAAACTTCTAAAGTAATTGCTAACGTTAGATGGCTTAGATGGTGGCACTGCCTCACGATTGATACCAGATCTGATCCGTATTTTATGTTGCAGATCATCTTCGCTACCCTTATTGCCCTCGCGGTTGCCCGCCCCGACTCGGCTCCCCGCTACGCTGCCCCACCCCAAAACGCTTACAGCGCCCCCCGCGCAGACTCCTCCGAGGAAGTAGAAGTTGTGAGAGACGACCGCGTTTCCCCCGGTGAGGGTGGACAGTACAGCCTCGACCTCGAGCTCAGCGATGGCACCAAAATCTCCGAGTCCGGCTACGGCTCAGGCCCTGACGGCGCCGTCGAGACCCAGGGACGCGTGCAGTACATCTCCCCCGAAGGAACTCCCTACGATCTGAGCTACGTCTCGAACGCCGAGGGTGGATACCAGCCCGAGTCCTCTGCTCTCCCCGTTGCCCCTGCCTTCCCCCACCCCATCCCCCAGTTCGTTCTTGACCAGATCGCCAAGGCTGCCCGTGAGGATGCTGAGGCCAGCTCCGAAGAGCAACAGCGATCCTACCAGTAACATTGATGCAACCAATCCATACTCCATATAAAATTTATATCTAGCCCTTTCAGAATTCAAGCTAATTATGTCACCCAGCTGTTTGCGAACTGCCATATTTATCAATATTTATTAATAAAGATTCGAAACGATTATGGCGTACTAATTTACAAATCGTTAAATTCAGTTGTCGAAAATAAGATATGGTTTAGGTTCTTGAATCACCACAATTACAAGAAATTCAGTCATTTCCATTAGCTTGTTCATGGATTTTTGACTCAATTTCACTCTATCACACCATGGGTAAGGCATTGTTCTTACTCATGTCCAACGAAGAAAGTGTTGATGGAAGATATAATTTTTCACTGGTAATTAAAGAATAAATTAGAAAGTCTGGAAGAGTTTGCTGTTTCAAACTAACAACAAAATAAAAGTCTAGCAAAGTATGCATCATTTTGCAAGATTGAAAATAAAATTATTGATAAGGTGGGAGTGAATGCGACACCGTGAGTGAATGCGAGACCGTAGTAACACCTGCCACTGGTTAATAAGCTAAATTTTGCAGAATTTGAAGGCTCACTTTATCGGTGGCGATGAAGACTGATAAGAGAAGGCAGAAGGCAAAGTTCACCTCTAACCTTACCATGTTGGTCTTTTAATCACATGAATAGACTTACTGATGGTGGATAGCGCAATGAGAACGTAGTGGGATGGTAATTTTGAAGAGTGGATAAAATTTTGAAGATGTCACACAGGCTAAAATTTCTGCTGTGAGTAGTTATGTAGGGATACCGGTTTTTGGAAAATGGGATGTATCAGGCATCAGGATAAATGAAACGATGGAGGCTGTGGACGAGATGCTATCAAAAATGTTATTTGTTTGGATGGTATTCATGTCGAATTTCATTATGAGAGTGGAATTACAATGATTGAATAGTTGGTGAGGTTGTGATGTTGTGCTTGTGGCCGAGTGGTTGACGCAGCCCATGTATTGTTCTGTGGAAACAATGGTAGCATGAATGACATGGATGACAAGCATGGGTCTGTTGTGCCTGACAGGTAAATCAAACAGGAGTGTAAATTAAAAGGATTAGAGATATTATGGCTTTTTTAGTGGTAAAGTGGGTGCGTAGATCAGATATTTGTGTAAGTCTTGTGACCATGCAGCACCTTGCCAACTGATTGGATGTGTTTTGGGCTTTCATAGATTTCGAAAAGGTTATCGATGGATTCGACAAAGATTCAATGTGGAAGGTAACGCATTTGAATGGAGTAGGTGTGAATTTGTTTGCAGAAAAGTTACATGTTGGTAACATTGCGTGTTTCAGGGTAGAGGGCGAGGTGAGTGACTGTTTCCATTGATTTTTTTTTTTTTTTTTTTTTTTTTTTTTTTTTTTTT
>SDVV010013031.1:0-15245 GCA_016164225.1 Gammarus roeselii | reverse complement strand
CCTACCGATGAATTGACCAGTTACCGCCCTATAGCTCTCACCTCGTGTGTAGCGAAGGTACTGGAGAAAATTGTGAATGCCCGACTGACTCGGCACCTAGAAGCGAACTCACTTCTCTCCCCATTACAATTCGGATTTCGAAAGATGCTATCAGCGCAGGACTCACTATTACGCGTTGTGACTGAAATCCAAGGGGCCTTGGACCACAAGCAACACACTGTTTGCGTTTTCTTTGACCTGGAGAAGGCATATGATACAACGTGGCGTTATGGCATCCTCCGAGAGATTCACCGGATGGGACTCCGGGGTCACTTAGCATTTTTCATCCAGAACTTCCTCCGGCGGAGAGTCTTCCGGGCCAAAATCGGCAATCACCCTTCGGACATACATACCCAAGATGAAGGGGTTCCCCAAGGTAGCGTCCTTTCGTGTACTCTATTCGCGATTGCCATTAATGGGATCACGGGGGTGATCCCTCCCTCTGTGAATGGGTCACTGTACGTTGACGACTTCATGATATTCGCATCGGCGCCAGCTGTGTCCCAACTACAACGTAAACCACAGAGTGCAATTGCCCAGGTGGTTGCCTGGACAGAATCACGAGGCTTTAAAATATCTAGAAGCAAAACATGTGCACTTTATATCCATCGATCTCGCACACACACGGAACCAGATCTCAGACTTTATGGAGAAATGACCCCTTTCCCACCTACAGTCCGCTTTTTAGGACTAACATTCGACCAGAAGCTAACCTGGAAGTACCACGTGCAGCAGCTTAAGTTGGACTGCTTAGAGCGATTTGTCATTCTTCGGATCGCATCGCACTTCCCCTGGGGTGCAGATAGATTAACATCATTACGACTTTACCGCGCTATCATCCGGTCCAAACTGGACTATGGGAGCGTGATCTATGGCTCCGCAAAACCAAATATCCTCAAGACGCTGGAACCAGTTCATAATGCGGCCCTTCGCGCTTGTACTGGAGCTTTCCGCTCCTCCCCTATTGTCAGTCTTCTTTGTGAAACTGGTGAGCCTAGTCTTGCCCTGCGACGAGAACAAATTGACCTCCAATTTTATTGCCATGTTCTTGCTCGCCCCACCTCCCCTACGTGTACCACAATTCGACAGCATCACCCCTATCTTGCTCCTTCTTCGAGTTTCTCAAAACGCATCAAGCTCCTTACTGCTGAACTTGGACTGCCACACATTATGGTGAACCCTCTCCCACGAGATGCTATTCCCATCTGGCGTTTACCAGAAAATATGCTCTGCCCTCACTATTTTACTGGTCGAAAGGCAGATATTGCACCCCAAAATCTTCGAGCTATTTTTATAGCCCATGCGGAGACTTATCACGCTGATAGCTTGCATATCTTCACTGATGGATCGAAAAACGGCGATGCAGTGGGCTGCGCAGCGGTGTTCCCCGGGCGCGTCGTCACAAGGAAACTCCCGACATCAGCGTCAGTTTTCACTGCTGAACTCACGGCCATTGCCGATGGCCTCTTGGCGGCTGATACTCTTTCAGATGTCAATATCTCAATCTTCAGTGATTTGCTCAGTGCGCTTCAAACCCTGGAAATCTTCAACAACTGCCACTCTGTCGTTTCAGCAATCTTGCGCTGGCTTGTGCGACTGTCCTCTAGAAACAAGAACGTTTTTTTGTGCTGGGTTCCGGGCCACTGTGGGGTGGTGGGAAATGAGCGGGCGGACGAAGCGGCGCGAAGAGCTGCAGCGGCGCCTGACCCAGCAGAACAGCGTAGACTCCCACATCAAGACTTTTACCCAGCAATTAAAAAAGCTGTGCGAAATAAATGGAACATGGAATGGTCTGATGTTCCTATGAGCAATAAACTGCGTACTATTAAAGACGCACTCATACCCTGGGTCTCATCAAGCAACCGATCTCGACGGACCGAGGTAACTCTATGCCGACTAAGAATAGGACATAGCAGACTAACACACTGACACCTAATAGAGGCGTCACCATCTCCTTACTGCATAGACTGTCTAGTCCCTCTTACAATAGCCCATGTCTTGGCAGAATGCCCCACATGGACGGAATGTCGGCGCACATACTTCCCCAGGAGCCGGTTCCTGGACCTTCCTAATTCATTCCGCCTAATGCTTACTGAGTTCCCTCAGAGACAATTCAGTGCGGCACCAATTCTCAGCTACCTCCAAGAAACCGGCCTCCTAACTGAAATCTGATCTGTTGTGAATTGATCATACTCAATCTTACTCACCAATAAACTCCTCCATCCCGGAAGACCACCGTCTTCTTTGCTCACTTTGAGTAGGACACATTGGTGACCTCTCTCTATATCCCTGTAAACAGAAATGACCTAAGCAAGCCGTGAGTTGAAACAATTCCGGAGACTGAGGATGATTTGTTGATGACTTAATGCAGTGCTTGTTGCTGGTTAGACGTTCGGTGCCAGAAGTACATTGACTCCAGTGCACTAGAGAGCCTTGACACTCTGATCTACTCTAATATATTGCGTCAGATCTAAGAAAGTGTTAAGAGGCTTACTCTGATATTAGACTCGCTAACTTCAATAGATATGCTTCAGCTTCCAACATGTAGCTAGTTCGTATTGCATGTACACAGATACAGACACTAGGCCGCATCCCCTAGACACTAGGCCGCATCCCGCATCCCCTTGTCGACGGCAAGGCGCACCTCGCACCCTCATACGCTCACATTCACACAACTTAGCTCTTTTGTGCTGAAGGCTCCGGCCGGTAACCCCGCAGTATGCACTCTGGGTCACGAGTGCAGTCCGAGGATCCGTTGTCAGCAGCAGGGCTCGACAGTTTTCACTGTTTTACTCCCGCCGCGTCATGATGGCCGGGCCTACCCGACCCCCGACCATCCCGACAACGGAATTCCAAGGGCGGGAAGGCACATCAGAGCAGCGTCAAAATCAACCATTCACAACCATTCTCCACTCACGCCAGTTCATTGCACGCTCTCTCGCTACTTTCACATTCATGTATCTCCTTCCTAACGCCTGCTTCACCCATCCATCCACCTCTCCTTCACTCGCGCCTTCACTTCAGTTTCGACTAGTTCAGTTATCTCCACTTGGGAGCCTAGATACTTAAAACACTGGACTTCATCCAAAAGCTCTCCATTTAGGGTGACACTAATTTTGCTCGCATCGACAGTCCTAGAGCATCTCATCACTTAACTCTTACCCACGTTCACTCGAAGCTTCCTCCTCTCACACACTCTACCAAACGCAGACACTAGCCTACATAGCGTCTCCTATAAATCCGTAACCAGGGCCGTATCATCAGCAAATAGCAACTGCCTCAACTGCCAATTTTGCCCATTCGCTTCAAACAGTTCCAAGCAATGACCCAGCCCACACGCGTTCACCTGCTTGACCACTCCATCCATATAGAGGTTGAATAGCCAGGGAGACATCACGCAGCTTTGTCTCAGTTCCACTTTCACTGTGAACCAATCACTCACCTCGCTTCCCACTCTGACACATGCTCGGCTGTCAACATAGAAACTCTGCACCGCTTTCAACAGATGTCCGCCAACTTCATACAAACGCAACACCCTCCACAGCGCTTCCCTGTCAGTCCTGTCGTATGCCTCCTCCAGATCCATGAAGATCCAGAAAGCATCCTTTCCATTGGCAAGGTACTTTTATCTCCTTTGCCCTTATATAGAGGAACAATCCAGGCACTGCGCCTCTCAATCGGACCACGCCTGCCACAAAACACTAAGTTCAGTAACCTCACCAATCGTCCGACAATCGTTACTCTACCCTTCTTCAGGCACTTGGTCGCAACGCCATCCAAACTAGGGGCTTTCCCTGCTTTCATCACCTGAACCTCTTCCCTGGTAATGTCCGCAACAAGTCTTCCTCCCAAAACTGGCTTCCGAGTACCACCACCCACAGCAACGATGACAGCCTCTCTGTCATCTTCGACATTCAACAACTCATCAAAAGACTCGGCCCACTTCTTCCGTGCATCACCACTTTCCAACAACAACTGGCCGTTTTCATCTTTCACCACTTCCCCCTATCCGGTCTCTCCCTTTTTCACCCTCTTCACCTCTTTCCAGAACATCTTTTTGTTCTCCTCAAAATTGCGGCACAACCGTCTGCCCCACCTGGCATCAGCGTCTCTTTTGGCTCTTCTCACCACCCGCTTCACCTCATTTCTCCTCTCTTTGTAGCTTTCATAAGCCACCACCGACTTCACCTGCAACCACTCCTCAAACGCTCCTCTTTTCCGTGCCACCGCCAGTTTGACCTCCTCGTTCCATCACTCGCAACCTTTCCTTCAGCACCCTCCCACACGGCACGCACCACACACCTTCTTCGCACATCTCATCAACGCATCCCTTAGCGTCTCCTATTCTTCCTCCACATCTCTCAGGTCCTGTCCTCTCACGTTGTTATATTCTTCCCTCAACGCCTGCTGGAACTCCTCGGCTCTACTTCTCACATACAGGTCACTCACTTTCACTACCTCTCTTCCTCCTCCCACTCGTTTGTTGCCCTTCCACTTCTGCTCCACTCTTAATCTACCTTCCACCAGCAGATGGCAAGACACTCCTCCACCCTCTCAACACCCGCGCATCCAACCGCCTCCGCACCACTCTCCTCGATATCAGCACAAAATCCATTAGTGCTCTCTCCACCACTGCACCATGGGCCATCCTTACCCATGTGTACTTCTGGATATCTCGCTTCTTGAACAAACTGTTCCCGACCACCAACTCCTGCTCCATACACAGACTTATCAGGTTTTCTCCACTTTCATTTCTACCGGGAACGCCATACTATCCTATCACATCTTCTACCACTACCTCTCTGACTCTCTCATTAAGGTCACCCAGTACAACTACATTGAAATGACCTCCAAAACTCTCAATACACTCACTCAGGTCTGTCCAGATTTGCTCCCTCTCCTCTTCACTCCTCTCGCTGCCAGGTCCGTAAGCACTCACAAATGCCCATCTTTCTACGCCTAACTTAACTTTCACCCACATCAATCTTGAGAACACCTCCTTCCATTCGGTAGCGCCACGAACCAACCGATCACTCAATATCAGGACCACACCTTCCCGTACCCAACCTTCCTCCACACCAGACTTTTTTCCACTTACCGCGCCAAACTCACGTTCGCCCTTACCTTTCAATTTCGTCTCACTCAGCGCCAACACATCAAACTTCCTCCTCACAAACATTTCACCTATCTCTCTCTTTACCTCATTCGTACTACAGCCACGCACATTCAGCGCCCCTGACAATAGGGTTCGGAGAGGCGTGAGCCTCTCGTCCCCCCGCTCGTCTTGCCGTCTTTGAGGAAGGGTTTTACAGAGAACGGGATTCCTAGCCCCTTCGCCCCGCCCCTTTTAGTCGCCTTTTACGACATGCAGGTGTTACGGTAGCACGATTCTATTCCCGGCTACGGGGCGCTCTTTTAGTCGCCTTCTACGACACGCGGTGAATACGGTAGCAAGATTCTAAAAACGCCCCGGCTACAATGCTAAAATGCATGCCTTGTATTGAATCAAAATCATATGGTGCAGGCACACTCCTCCATCATTTCTTAAATTGATTTCAATTCAAGAGTCTCGAGTTTTATTCAGACCGGGGAGAAAAAATAATCAGCAACTGACACTCTTCCAAATCCCCCAGAAAGAGACGTGGCCGTTAGCCCTTATGCGCTGAAGGATCCGGCCAGGAGACCTCGCAATATACACTTCGGTTTAGCGTGAGGTCGGAGACCAGTTTCAGCAACAGAACCCGACAGCGTCAACTGGTTTACCTCTGCCACGTCATAGTAACTGGCCCTCCCCCACTCACGATCAATCTGTTTCTTAACGAAACGACAAGGTCGGGAAAATACATCAGGGCCATTAGGGTGGATGGTTGATCAATAATTTTGTAAACAATTAACAATTTATTTTAGTATTTTATCATTTCTTTTTTTATGAGCTCTATTATATATCTGTGCTCTTTTTTCATGGTGATCAATTTTCGATTGGTTGTTTAATTTCGTAGGTATCATTAGACGCCCGCAGGGGTCCTAGGTGGACTATACGGTGTGTTAATCAGTCTAGTCCAACCTACGGTGGGGAAGTTTGCACTCTCCCGGGCACCTAATAAATGTCCGAGCACAAGTTGGCGTTTTGATGGTTAAATGGTGAAGTATGGTTTATGTTGATCTCAGAATGTGAAAGTCCCCGTGGTGGGGACGAGGCGAGTCGAGGCAGGCTGAGGCGAGTGGAGACGACTCGACTGGGGAGACGATGAATTCTGACGAACTGAGGCTGGTCGAGAATATGTGGCCCCGGGAACTGAGTCTTTATCTTACTTGATTAAATAAATGGTACCATAACTCGACCAGTCCGCGTAGCTGTAATTCTTGTTTCTCGTTTGCATCGGAGTTGACGTGTCCGTGTATCCGTAAACCATGTACCAGTCCCGACGATACTACCCCCTAAAGCTACTGGTTCACGGGTCGCACGAGGTCACGATCCAACCGGGTGGATGAACACCCCATTTTCTTTTCGGACCATTCTACTCTTCACTATCTGTCCTCTAACCTTTCCTGGTTATGCTTCACCTTGTTTACTCCTTTTACCGCGTTTGTTTTGTTGAAACTCCATTAACTTAACTCTCTCCTCTTCGAAATTTTCCCCCATAGTGTTTTTTTACTTTTTTTTAAGCTCTACTTTACTATATTTATTTTACCTTTTTTTTCTAACACCTTAGCTGTTTTTTCTCTTCCACTCGTAATAGCCGTATAGTTTTGCATTGCACTTCGGGTTTAGTTCAAATGAATCCTGAAGAGAAAACATTACAGAGACGTTTTTACGAGAGAATCTTGATGACATCCGTTCAAAAAGAAACTTGTGTTCTTGTGTTTGCTAGGCGGCGCGTGGCGTTTTCCTCCTATCGGTCTAAATGTCTTCCAGGTACCGGGACGCGCTCAGCTGTCTGCCGGCTGAACCCACAACCTCCTTCCTTCCTATATAAGCGTGAGCTGGCCTGCCCTACCATTCATTCGTTGCTCTGGCTTCGGACGCAGAGCCCTCCCGCCTCACCAGATCCTGACAGATCGTAGCACCTTCTCGAAAAGTAAGATTCAGTGCGTGGCGTCATCTGGGCAGTGGAGTAGGTACCCACTACCCCTAGAGCCACGAATGAATTCGGCAATTATTGCCCTGCCGCACTGAATTTACTCTCAGTGAGCTGCATCACACGACACGACCATATGTCGATACAGTTCTCTACAAAAATTGTTGAAACAGAAAATTGGCGCGACAGAAAGTTGTCGAGACAGAAATCCATTGACACGACAATTTGTCGATACAGTTCTTGACAAGGATTGTCAAAACAGAAATTTGTTGAGACAGAAATCTGTCAACACAACAATTTGTCTATACAGTTCTCGACAAAATTTGTTGAGACAGAAAGTTGTCAAGTCTGAAATCTGTCGGCACAACAATTTGTCTTAAACGGTTCTCCACAAAAATTGTTGAGGCAAATTTTTCAACACAGAAAGTTGTCGAGACAAAACTGCCAACACAATAGTTTGTCGGTACAGTTCTCAATAAAAATTGTCTAAACAGAAATTTGTCCAGACAGAAAGTTGTTGAGACAGATCTCTGTCAACAGAACAATTTATCGATACATTCTTGACAAAAATTGTCAAAACATAAATTTGTCAAGAACTGAAATCTGTCAACACAGCAATATGTTGATACAGTTCTCGACAAAAGTTGTGGAAACAAAGTTGTTGAGACAAATCTGTTGACACAACAATTTGTTGTTACAGCTCTCGACAATAATTGTCTAAACAAAAAATTGGCTAACAAAAGTTCTTAGTTTGTTTTGTTTTGTCGACATAATCACACAAATTTTGGGGTTGAAACTCTTTCCAAAAAATATTGTGTTATACCCATACTCTCGTATAATTCTTTACCTCCGACTTATACTTCTCTCTCTCTGATTTCAGAACATGACAGAAACACCTTCCCGGCCCACCTGCTCCCGATGTGCCTGTCCTCTGCCCAAAAACGACCTCCATACCACCTTCCTGAGACACTCCAGCTGCTGCGCGGGACACGTGCGGGCGCCAGGCAGTGCGGCCTACGAGGCTTTCATGAACAGAAATCGGTCCACGAGACGGAGATACTCTGGCAACGCCACATCGGACACAAGGTCCTTTTTACACCCACACTCCCGCCACCTCACACTTCTAGGCATGCGCAACGCAGTCCACCTCGCTACTCGGAGACAAGCAAACGGAAGGCAAAGGAGGAAAGCACGGCAGCAGACGACCCAAGTTGTCTCTCCTTCCAATCATCGAGGAGCTCGGGCAGGGATAGCCCTACTCACACGAACGGCCCCCCCCCTCGCAGTCCCGACCCCCAACGCGCCTGCCTCATCCCCGGTTTCTGGGTCATAGATGCGCGACAAAGGACGCATCACCCTCGGCGATCTCGGCACGCACTTCCTCATACGGTAAGACTTTCCTGGTCCAGACACTCCCAAAGGGAGTACACCCCGGGGGACCCGGGCCTCCTCTCCGTGTCCATGCGGACCGCATCGGACGAGGGAGCCGCAGCATCGCTCATGACATAGCTCCTCCACATCTCTCCGCCCCACACATCTGAGTCTCCGATCGCGGGGACAACATACCTGAGTTGGCTCAGATGTCCGCGCGGGCCCGCACAGAGGCACGTAAGGGAGCGTCGCCTGCAACCCCGCTCGCTCCCCAGCCACCAAGCCCCTCCCTCTGATGACGACGCCCGAGCCACCGCACCCCCTAGCTCAGCCATGGCCACGAAGCTCGACAAAGTGCTTTTGGCGCTTGGTTCTCTCGAATACCGGTTCGAGGCTCGTCTCCAGTCCATTTCCAACGATGTGGAGACCAGGTTCTACGATATGGAAGGACAGCATCTCGGATGGGAAGGCAACGGGTGTACGAGAAGGGACCCTTTCCCTATCAAGACGAGGAAGAGGAAGACGGAGGGGCAGGCTTTGAACTCCCATGGGAGGAGGAGGAGACGCATTTCGGGGAAAAACACTCCCGCCCTTCGTCACATACCATCCTCCCTCCTCTCGCCACGTCCCGACTCACCGCTCACGCACAGACCGCGTTCACGACACCAGCCCCCTCCGGTACCATCACAACCCCATCGCTTCCGGACGGTACCCAGGCGCGCTCCGACGAAGCTCCCCGATGACTAAACACCGCCTCTCCCTTTCCCGGAGGAGAGGTGGTATATACCTCCCCTCACTGCGACGTACACAGAGGGATGGATGAGCTGCGACTATGAGGCCTACACCACAGAGCCCCCTAACAATCTGATCTAGGTTCATGAGAGAGGCCCTAACTTCATTTTCCCCCCACTGGACTTGACCAGCACCGCGCATGGTTCAGCTACTCGTCCGCAGGTCCACCCCTTTTCTGCCCCCAGCAGGTTCGAAGAAACTCCCTCTCCAGCTTCTCAAGAGTGTCTTTGCGGTTGAGCAGCCCTCCCATCGGGGGGGTGACCATCAGAGAGGACGGTTTGTTCGTTCTGGAACGTATCCCAAATGAACTACCCAAACTCCTCGAGCAAATCAATACCACTCTGCCCAACGGGTAGGCACCGAAGGACCTCTACGCTTGGTCAAACACGCCATTTGCGCTCACTGCACACTACCCCGTAGCCAAGTCCCTGATGGAGTTCGCGAATGCTCCGATTCTCTCCCCGAAGGCTCATTTCGACGCCACAGAGGATAAGATCGCTTTCCTGGTCCAGCACATTGCCACAAAAGCACGTACCAAGGACTTTCGACTACGCACGCAGGTGGCTCAAAATCTGCGCGGCTACATCCTCGGCGCATCACTGACGGGGATTCTTGAGCGCATCCGGACTCCTGTCCTCACCGATGGCACGCCAGTTACCTCTCAGTGACTGCGTTGTCTGTCAGAGCTCACCACAGGTTCCGCTCACAAACAATTGTCGGGGTCCCTCTTCGACTCTGCTCAGTGGAGATATCAGATTCGGCTTCAGACGCTGGACAGGCTCGCTCCGGAATCCGCCCGGACCGCCTTTCTAGCAAGGTCGGTATTTGAACCTCAACTATTTAACAACGGGGCGATCTTACAGGCTAGCCAAGCGCTGGACACTATCCGTAGCAGGACAGAGGTCCTCTCCTTTATATGCCCCTCCACATCAGGTTTCGTTGCCCCTCCTCCACGGAGACCCCCGCAACACCGGGAAGCTGTCACACAGCATCCCCTCTATAGCCTAGGCAGAATGGCACGAAGCTCCTTTCGTGGCCGACCCGCACCGCCAAGGGCGTGCCCTACGTTTCAGCAGGACGCTAGGCAACCCCAAGAGAGGCGGATGGCTCCGGTGCGCCTCAGACATGCTCCAGGCCCCGCTCCCCGCCTGCCCGGGAAGCCTGGGACGCACCCATTACGTTCCAAGGAGGGATAGTAGCGGAGTGGGTCGGGGGCCTCGGCACACAAACGACCCTCTCCCTCCTGCTCACAGGCTACAGCTAACCACAGACAGCGGAACCGCACCCTCCCCCTTTCACAAACTCTGACGTTCTGCCGGCAACCCTCAGGAACCTCCTCGCGCACTGGACCAAGGCCACGCCCTTGGTCAAACGCATTATCGCCACAGGCCTCTCCTAGAAATGGACGCCATGACCCCCCCCCCTCCCACTCGGTTACACGGTCCTCCACCGGCAACGCGAGGGTGTTCTAGAACCCCTCGTATTGGAATTTCTGCGCAAAGGCATAGTCAAGGCGGTTACTAGACAGCCGGCTTTTGTATCTCGCATCTTTACGGTCACCAAGGTCTCGGGAGGAGATCGCCTGGTGATCGACCTCTCCGAACTCAACAGATGTATCCCGGTAGGCACGTTCCGCGTGTCCCACCCGCAGCGCATACGGGCACCAAGTTTGGTATCAAGGACGCCTTCCCACGCATCCCGATTCTTCCCAGGTTCCTAAAATTCCTGGCCTTCAAACTACGAGGCAAACTGTTTTTCTTTTTGGCCCTCCCATTCGGTGTCAACCTGGGACCAAAAATCTTTACAACGGTCGCGATGCTGCCCCTGCGTTTACTCCATTAGCAAGTGATAGATGCGGCCTTCTTCATCGACGACTGGCTACTCTCGGCACCGACAGCTCTTCACTGCCGGCTCAACACCCAGACGGCCTGCAACCTTCTCCTCAAACTAGGCTTCCGCGTCCACATGGAGAAATCTGTTCTAGAACCCACCTAGCAGATCGACTTCTTGAGGGTAACATTCAACGGCGCGGCCAGGTCCATCGCCCCAGCCTTACAACACATCGACCGCTGCTGTGACATGGCCACGGAGATACTTTCCCGCGGAACCCTCTCACTCCGACAGCATCAGAGTTTCCTCGGCATAATTAATTTCCTCACACCTTACTTACGCCATGCTCGCTACTTCTTCAACGAAGTGATACTCGCAGCACGCTTCATCCACCTCTCCCGCAAGCCCTCCATCTTGACAATCCCTACCGCCAGGCAGCTCAGCACTGGTGCGACAAAACCTTTCTTTATACCACCGTCCCGTTCGTAATGCCTCCCCCGGAGCATCTCCTGTGGACGGATGCATCGGACGAAGCGTGGGGTGCCGTATGCGGCAGCGACCAGCAGTTTTACGGCCGCTGGTCTTATGTGGAACGCAAACGCCATATTACGGCGAAGGAATCGCTGGCCATCATACACGCGCTGGACGCACGAGCTCATTGGCACCACACCACAGTCCGCGTGAAGTCTGACAACAGAGCGGCAATGGCCATGGTGAACCACTTGGGCTCCAGCAAGGCCCCGGCGCTGCGGAAGTTTGGAGCACAGCTCCTACAGATTCTCCAGTGCCACCACCTCTCTCTTCTCGCGACCTACCTTCCCGGTTCACAGAACGTTTGGGCCGATCAGCTCTCACATCTCCTACCGGTAGAAACGGAATGAGAACTGACGCCTCAATGCTTCTCCCGCCTCTCTGCCCTGCGCGGGACCATTCACATCGACCTCTTCGCGCATCCGGGGAACCACAAGCTCATACTATTTGCAGCTCCGTTTCCTCACCCGTGAGCAGCTTTAATGGATTCTCTCTAATGCTACTTGATACAGTGGAAGGAAATGTACCTCTTCCCTCCGTACAACCTGATTCCTCAAGTGCTCCACAAACTCAAGGCGTACCGCTACAGCGGCGTCCTCGTGGTCCCCGACCACCCCAACGCACTGTGGTAGCCCACGGTCATTGCGTCTTTCCACGAGTTCTCACTCGCTCTCGACGTATCCCAGCTCATGAAAGGCAGGGACGTCCCTCTAACATCACGACCCTTCTCGCGTTATCTCGCATTCAATTTTTAAAAACGGTGCTCACAATCAAATTCAATAGCTCGCTGGCGGACACCCTGGTTAACACGCACAAGCAGTCCACACAACGCTAATACTAAAACGTCTGGACTTGTTTCCAAACATAGCTACGTGCCACGCAGGCGCAGTCCATCAACCAGTCAACCCTCTTGACGTTCCTACACTACGCCGGCGAGTAGCGGCTCAATCCTCGTACGGTTCTGATCTTCAAAAATGCACTACATTTACCCCTCTTACACGGCTTTCCCCCCCTAGGCATCTGTTAGGTTCACGGGCCGCACACGGCCCAACCGGGCTGGTGAACACCCTAATTTCCCTTCAGACTCTCCTCTTCTTCACTCTTTACTATCTCTCATTTTCTCCCCCATCCGGATTTGCTTGACTTTTTATTCACCTCATTTGCATCGTATGTTTAGTTCAAATTTTCTTAAACTTGTCTCAGACTCCTTCTTAACAACTCTCCTAATGGTCGCTGCACACACTCACACACATACACACATACACACGCACGCATACACAGACACACACACACAAACATTCACACACCGATTCTAACTATTCTTCTTTCTGGTGGCAAATAACAGCCAAGTTGCGCTCTTTCTTTCATGCAACCTTTTTCTACGACTATTCCTTCTTCTTCTTTCCATTCTTGCTGTTCTCATGCGTGAAATTGCCTACACCTAGTGTAGATCGTAATAGATTAAAAACACTTAAACCGGTACTTTTTGTGATGTGCGCATATGTTCAGCATGTCTATTGATTCATCTTTACAGGAAATGTAAAATCCTAGCATTTTCTGTGCGAAGTCCGAGCGAGTCAAGAAATGTAAATAACTGCAATGTGTTTAAATTGCGTAGATAGTGTCCATCATTCAAGATTTTTATAGTTATGTATATCTGTATAGAGAAGAAATATTGCCTGCATATTTTCAAAGCCGGGCTCAGATCATAGCAATTTTTTGTGTCTCCATTTACTAGAGTGATGCCTTGTAGCCGGGGCTTTAGAATCTTGCTACCATATCCACCGCGTGTCGTAGAAGGCGACTAAAGGGGCGCCCCGTAGCCGGGAGTAGAATCGTGCTACCGCAACCCCAGCGTGTCGTATAAGGCGACTAACGGGGTGGAGCGAAGGGGCTAGGAATCCCGTTCTCTGTAGAACCTTTCCTCGAAGACGGCAAGACGAGCGGGGGAAGGAGAAGCACACGCCTCTCCGAACCCTATTGTTGAGTCGCTCAATGTGCGTGGCTGTAGTACAAATGATGTAAAGAGGAGGGAGATCGGTGAGATGTTTGTGAAGAGGAAGTTGGATGTGTTGGCGCTGAGTGAGGAGAAGTTGAGAGGTAAGGGCGAATGTGAGTTTGGTGTTGAAGTGGAAGAAAGTCTGGTGTGGAGGAAAGTAAAGCACGAGAAGGCGTGGTCTTGATATTGAGTGATCGGTTCGCTAGTAGCGCTACCGAATGGAAGGAGGTGTCCTCAAGATTGATGTGGGTGAAAGTCAAGTTAGGCGTAGAATGATTGGCATTTGTGAGTGCTTATGGACCTGACAGCGAGAGAAGCGAAGAGGAGAGGGAGCAATTCTGGACTGACCTGAGTGAGTGTATTGAGAGTTTTGGAGGTCATTTCAATGTAGTTGTACTGGGTGACCTTAATGCGAGAGTTGGAGATGTAGTGGTGGAGAATGTGATCGGAAGGTATGGCGTTCTCGGTAGAAATGACAGTGGAGAAAAACTGATTGGTCTGTATATGGAGCAGGAGTTAGTGGTCGGGAACAGTTTGTTCAAGAAGCGAGATATTCACAAGTACACGTGGGTAAGGATGGCCCATGGTGCAATGGTGGAGAGAGCACTGATGGATTTTGTGCTGATATCGAGGAGAGTGGTGGGGAGGCTGTTGGATGTGCGGGGGTTGAGAGGGGAGGGTAGAGGAGTGTCTGATCATCTGCTGGTGGAAGGTAGAGTAGGAGTGGAGCAGAAGTGGAAGGGCAACAAACGAGTGGGAGGAGGGAGACAGGTAGTGAAAGTGAGGAGACTGGATGTGAAAAGTAGAGCCGAGGAGTTCCAGGAGGCGTCGAAGGAAGAATATGACAACGTGAGAGGACAGGACCTGAGAGATGTGGAGGAAAAATGGGAGACGTATGCGTCGCTGAGATGTGCGCGCCGTGTGGGAGGGTACAGGAGGGAAGGCTGCGAGTGGTGGAACAAGGAGGCCAAACTGGCGGTGGCACGGAAAAGAGGAGCGTTTGAGGAGTGATTGCAGGTGAAGTCTGAGGTGGCTCATGAAAGCTACAAAGAGAGGGGAAACGAAGTGAAGCGGGTGGTGAGGAGAGCCAAAAGGGACGCTGATGCCTGGTGGGGCAGACGGTTGTGCCACAATTTTGAGGATCACAAAAAGATGTTCTGTAAAGAGGTGAAAAGGGAGAGACCGGAAAGAAGGAAGTGGTGAAAGATGAAAACGGCCAGTTGTTGTTGGAAAGTGGTGATGTACGGAAGAGGTAGGCCGAGTATTTTGGTGAGTTGTTGAATGTCGAGGATGACAGAGAGGCTGACATTGTTGCTGTGGGTGGTGGTGCTCGGATGACAGTTTTGGGAGAAAGACTTGTGGCGGACATAACCAGGGAAGAGGTGCAGGAGGAGGTGGACGTGATGAAAGCAGGGAAAGCTCCTGGTTTGGATGACGTTGCCCCCCCTAAAGCTACTGGTTCACGGGTCGCACGGGGTCACGATCCAACCGGGGGGGTGAACACCCAATTTCCTTTCGGACCCTTCTACTCTTCACTATCTCTCCTTCTCTACCCCTTCCTGGTTATGCTTTCACCTTGGTTACTCCTTTTACCTCGTTTGTTT
>SDVV010013030.1:0-15246 GCA_016164225.1 Gammarus roeselii | reverse complement strand
CATACAAACATCATTTCTTGATCGCGGTCATAAGTTCGCGCATACAAACATCATTTCTTGATCGCGGTCATAAGTTCGCACATACAAACATCATTTCTTGATCGCGGTCATAAGTTCGCACATACAAACATCATTTCTTGATCGCGGTCATAAGTTCGCGCATACAAACATCATTTCTTGATCGCGGTCATAAGTTCGCGCATACAAACATCATTTCTTGATCGCGGTCATAAGTTCGCGCATACAAACATCATTTCTTGATCGCGGTCATAAGTTCGCGCATACAAACATCATTTCTTGATCGCGGTCATAAGTTCGCGCATACAAACATCATTTCTTGATCGCGGTCATAAGTTCGCGCATACAAACATCATTTCTTGATCGCGGTCATAAGTTCGCGCATACAAACATCATTTCTTGATCGCAGTCATAAGTTCGCGCAAACAAACATCATTTCAAGATCGCAATCATAAGTTCGTGCATACAAACATCATTTCTTGATCGCGGTCCTAAGTTCGCGCATACAAACATCATTTCTTGATCGCGGTCATAAGTTCTCGCATAAAACATCATTTCTTGATCGCGGTCATAAGTTCGCGCATACAAACATCATTTCTTGATCGCGGTCATAAGTTCGCGCAAACAAACATCATTTCTTGATCGCAGTCATAAGTTCGCGCATACAAACATCATTTCTTGATCGCGGTCATAAGTTCGCGGATACAAACATCATTTCTTGATCGCGGTCATAAATTCGCGCATACAAACATCATTTCTTGATCGCGGTGATAAGTTCGCGCATACAAACATCATTTCTTGATCGCGGTGATAAGTTCGCGCCTACAAACATCATTTTTTGATTGCGGTCATAAGTTCGCGCATACAAACATCATTTTCACGATTGAGTGCTTCATTAACGGTAGACGATTCAGCGTCATTAATGACCTTCGTCATACCGTAGACTGGTCGCTCTACACACCAGCGCTACTTCCCTCGCCTGTAATGCCATACACTCATTGGGCTTCGCTTCCAGGCTTCGATTTTTCATTTCTTTCCAGGAATCAATCACCCGCCCACTTACCATCCGATCTGACTGGACAGCTGCACGCCCACTTACTATCCTATCTAACAGGACAGATGCACGCCCACTTACTATCCTATCTGACAGGATAGCTGCGCGCCCACTTACCATCCTATCTGACAGGCAGCTAGACGCCCACTTACCATCCTATCTGACAGGCAGCTAGACGCCCACTTACCATCCTATCTGACAGGATAGCTGCACGCCCAATTACCATCCTATCTGACAGGATAGCTGCAGGCCCACTTACCATCCTATCTGACAGGACAGCTGCACGCTCACTTACCATCCTATCTGACAGGATAGCTGCACGCCCACTTACAATCCTATCTGACAGGATAGCTGCACGCCCACTTACCATCCTTTCTGACAGGATAGCTGCACGCCCACTTACCATCCTATCTGACAGGACAGTTGCACGCACACTTACCATCCCATCTGACAGGACAGCTGGACGCCCACTTACCATCCTATCTGACAGGACAGCTGCACGCCCACTTACCATCCTATCTGACAGGACAGCTGCACGCCCACTTACCATCCTATCTGACAGGATAGCTGCACCCCCACTTACCATCCAATCTGACAGGACAGCTGCACGGAAATCATTCTCGTGTTTCTAACTGTTCTTAGTGCAATGCGTACTTGCAAGCATTATTAACTTTATTATGTTTATTGTATAAGAGGCCTGCCCTTGGTTGACCAGCATCTCGCCATTGCACATAATCTGCATAGCTATCCTCGTGTAAGTCAGCCACATGCCTGTTCCAACACTGTGGCTTGTGCCTCCCCCTTGGTGTTCTTACTCCGCTTTGTACTAATTGGTGCAATATTCCTGCATTTTGTTCGTTATTTCATGAAACTTCATGAACATCGATTGGACTTTGCAGAGTAGCTAACTCGACGATTCTTACGGGTTGGACCGTGCAAACAAGCGGTAGCAGAAAAAAAATTACGATTCAAGGTAAACATAATAATTAAGTGATAATTTGGCTCTATACATTCGAATAAAGAAGATAAAAATCTTCACAGTACATCAAAGCATCGACACAAACGCCGCAATGAAAACTATTTTCAAATTGAATTAACAGTTGGAAAAGTCGAGTTGAATTCTCCGTCATTGGTGGATCATGACTTACTCTTCATTCGCGACTGTACCGCTACTCTAGGGAACCGATAACTACCCGAGGTGTTCACTAGTGTAGGAAGACAACAACTCTAGGGAGCCGATAACTACCCGAGGTGTTTACCAGTGTAGGAAGACAACAACTCTAGGGAGCCGATAACTACCCGAGGTGTTTACCAGTGTAGGAAGACAACAACTCTAGGAAGCCGATAACTACCCGAGGTGTTTACCAGTGTAGGAAGACAACAACTCTAGGGAACCGATAACTACCCGAGGTGTTTACCAGTGAAGGAAGACAACAACTCTAGGGAGCCGATAACTACCCGAGGTGTTTACCGGTGTAGGAAGACAACAACTCTAGGAAGCCGATAACTACCCGAGGTGTTTACCAGTGTAGGAAGACAACAACTCTAGGGAACCGATAACTACCCGAGGTGTTTACCAGTGTAGGAAGACAACAACAGGGATATTGGCCCAAACTAGGCTGCCTTTTGATTGCAAGGGGATTAGTTCTGAAGTGGAACGTCTAAGAGGGCTTCATAGTTTGCCAATAACTAAGTGGAGTGGAGTTACCCAGCCTGGGCTACTTTCTACGCAGGCCTAAAACAGCCCATTTTCGCCATTGCCTACGTGAGGCTCAATCATATCAGGTCGGTGCGTGTTTTATGGGAGCCCCACAAGGCATCATCAATTTGCTCAAGGGTGGGCGTGAGTCTAATGAAGGGGCCTGCACCAGCCGCTGATTCGCCACATGCACATAACGGAGGGTATCCAAGCTTTCAAGCTCTGCGCGGGCCATGGCTCTGCCACAGAACTAGCTGTGGCTAGGCAACAACAACAGCAAAAAGGAAGTCGAAGTGTATCAGTTGAATGACTTTAATGGCTTATGACTTAGTGGCTTGTCGATGGGAATAAGATTCCTGATTTTTTTGTTCCTTGTAGCTGGGGCGTGGATTTGATTTGGGTATCGTTTCCACCGGATTTTGATTTGAGCCTCATTTCCATCGGAGCCTCAACGAGAGTCATAACAGGTTCCCCCGTAGGCTCAACAATCATGGATTCCAGTAGAATAGGCAGGTCTTGCGCATCACATTCAGTGTCTCCTTTGTGATGTCCGTAACATTCGGTCCTCACAGAACAGCATTCGAGCATTGCCACCCACAGCAACAATGATACCCTCTATGACATCGTCAACAGTGAACTAGGCAATTCATCATAATACTCAGCCCACCTCATTCGTACTATGCCAACTTCTACTGAGATATTTCCGTCACCATCTTTACCCGCAGGCTCTCTTGTTGCCGGGGCGTAGAATCTTGCTACCGTAACTCCTGCGTGTCGTAAGAGGTGAATAAAAGGGGCGGGGCGAAGGGGCTAAGAATCCCGTTCTCTGTTAAACCCTTCCTCAAAGACGGCAAGACAAGCGAGGGCTAGGAGAAGCCCCATGACGAGCGGGGGGAGGGGAAACCCTAACAATAGGGTTCTCCGAGCCCTATTGTTAGGGTCGCTGAATGTGCGTAGCTGAATTACGAATGAAGTTAAGAGGAGAGAAATTGGCGAGATGTTTGTGAGGAGGAAGTTTGATGTGTTGGCGCTAAGTGAGACGAAGTTGAAAGGTATTTGCGAATGTGAGTTTAGTGTGGTTAAGTGGAAGAAAATCTAGTTAGGAGGAAGGCTGGGCACGAGAAGGTTTGGTGTTGATATTGAGTGATCGGTTGACTAGTAGCGTTACCGAGTGGAAAGAGGTGTCCTCACGATTAATGTGGTTGAAAGTTGAAAGAAAGATGGGTATTTGTGAGTGGATACGGTGCGGGTAGCGCGAGGAGTGAAGAGGAGAGGGAGCAATTTTAGACTGACCTGAGTTAGTGTGTTGAGAGTTTTGGAGGTCAATTCAAAGTGGTTGTACTGTAATGTAATTTCCGTGCAATGTCATTTTAAGTCTACACTGTTCTGATTGTGTGGAAGGGGGCGTGGTATTTTAAGTCGAGGCCATGACGTCCGACCAATAAGATAAAAGCATTGTGGGTGCCTTGTGTGTGATTGGGTGATTCAAAGTCGGGCCATGAATCAGAGGGGCGACAGCGAACGTGGGGAGGCACTGCGTAAGGAGTAGAGGGGACTTCAAGACCGACACTGGGGAGGTGCGGTCACGCGGCCGCTGGTACCCTCGGCCAGGGCCTGGTGCGGCAGGGGCAGTCGCAGTACTCTGTCACCTGTATAAATCCGCGGGAGCACCACCTTCAAGAGGGGCCGTGACATCAGCCATGGGGGGGAAGACCCTACACATCCGGCGTCAGGGCGCAACGGGAGGGGAGCTGCAACCACTACGTATTCATCTGCTGCAACTCTGCAAGTGCAGTTCGCCTGTCACCGAAACCAATCTGAGGAGGCATCATCGTCAAGGGGAGACGTGACGACAGCTGTGGGGGCTGAGACCCTACGCATCCAGCGCCGGGGCTCAATGGAAGGGGGGGGGGGCTGCAATGGTGACGCGTACAGCCGCTGCAAAGCTGCAAGCGTAGTACGCCTGGCACCTGTATCGGTCTGAGAGGCATTTTCTTCACGGGTGGGGAGCGACGCCTGTTGGGGTACCTTCGGTATTGCGTAGCTGGCTCATAACTGTGTTAATTAGCTCCGAATGTTGCCACGTAGATCTAGAGATGCGTGGGAATTCCTTTGGGGCGGCACCCATTTATCTCGTTATAACTGGTCAGGTTTCCCGGCGATTGTCTAAAACCGGTTCAGTGTTGTGTGGAAGACCCGGACCAGTTTTATCTGTGTTTAATTAGGTTGTTTCTATCAAAACTGTGTTCATGAGTTTCTAAATATATATCATAAACCAGAGTGGAATGTCCTTACCCATGCAGTCAATTCAATAATAAACCCACATATATGTCTTCCCTGCCTCCTGCTATTTGCCTTGACTCTCCTCCGCTATCACAATACCTATCTCCTTCAATCAACTCAAATCTGCGTTTCCTTACATTACTGGGTGACTTTAATGCGAGAGTTGGAAATGTGGTGGTGGAGAATAAGATAAGAAGGCATGGTGTTCCCGGTAGAAATGACGGTGGAGAAAACCTGATAGGTCTGTGTATGGAGCAAGAGTTGGTTGTCGGGAACAGTTCGTTCAGGAAGCGAGATATCCAGAAGTACACATGGGTAAAGATGGCCCATGGTGCTGTGGTGGGTTTTGTGCTGATTTCGAGGAGAGTGGTGGGGAGGCTGTTGGATGTGCGGGTGTTGAGAGGGGAGGGTGGAGGAGTGTCTGACCATCTGCTGGTGGAAGGTAGACTAAGAGTGGAAGAGGTGGAAGGGCAACTAAAGAGTGGGAGGAGGAAGAGAGGTAGTGAAAGTGAGTGAAGTGAATGTGAGAAGCAGAGCTAAGGAGTTCCAGCAGGCATCGAGGGAGGAATATGACAACGCGAGAGGACAGGACCTGAGAGATGTGGAGGAAAAACGGGAAACGTTGAGAGATGCGTTGCTGAGATGTGAGAAGAATGTGTGCGGTGCGTGCCGTGTGGGCGGATGCAGAAGGAAAGATTGTGAGTGGTGGAAAGAAGTCACACTGGCGGTGACACGGAAAAGTGGAGTGGTTGAGGAGTGTTTGCATGTGAAGTCGGTGGTGGCCTATGAAAGCTACGAAGAGCTAAGAAACGAAGTGAAGCGGGGTCGAGGAGAGCTAAAAGGGACGCTGAAGCCACGTAGGGTAGACTGTTGTGCCTGAAATTTGAGGAGAGTAACATGATGGTCTGGAAAGAGGTGAAGAGGGTGAGAAAGGGAGAGACCGGAGAGATGGAGGAGGTTGTTGTTGTTGCTCAACCCCAACTCGCCCTGCGATGGAGGAGTCACGGCCAGCGTTCAGCCCGAGGCCCGGGAACCCGCCAACGTGTGCGTGTTGGGGGTGCTACCGCCGTTGATAGGCACTATATTAGACCTGCACCCCCTGAGGTAGCTGATGTTGTCGCGCGGGCGTTCCCATAGGTCGCGCACCGACGTGATGTTATGGCGGAGCCTGCCAGGTGTGGTGTTTAGGCATGACGTCATGACGTGTTCGACCGTATTGGGTGAACCTCGGGGCCGCAAGCAGAGATCGGAAGGGACATTTCCCGTCTATGCTGGTATGACTGTATGGCTGTGTGGTGCCCGCACCGCAGCCTTGACAGGTGGACCCAGTCACCCCTGGGCAACCCCAACTCCTCCACCCCAGGCGGAGGCTCTGCAAGATAGTGTTGACTCTGTGTTCATCTAATGCAAGAGCTGTGAAGTGATTGTGTATCTGTTTGTCCATAGATGTGTTATCGGTAGGTTCGGGAATGGTCGCGTGAAGGGAACCAAAGTGTGTTGCCGGGGTGTTATGCAGGTGTCGCTTGGTTGAACGAGAGTTCAATAAGTTGTAGCAGGGGTGTGCCATGTCTGAAATTTTATTAAAGAATTGTGTCACTTTCATATCAAGATGTTGCTTGAGAGGGAGGACCTTGGTTTCTTCATGCAAGTGCGGAAAAGGTGTGATCTGTGTACAGCCCGTTGCGATGCGCAAGGCCGTGATCTGTATCCTTTGCTGGAAGTTCATGTGTGTGTGTGAGGTACAAGGACCAAGCAGTGTTTGCATAGGAGATTACGGGCATGACGAATTGTGTAGTGTTGTAATTGATTCCTTGGAGTGACCATAAGAGGTTGTAGTGAGTACCCTAGACACGTTCAGTCTGGGTCTGGTTTTGATGCCGATGTTGATTGGGAGAGGCTTGAATTTCATCCCTGTGTCGTAAGTTTCTCTATGGATAGTTGTGATGGGGCTGTGGGCTATGGGGGTGTTGTTGTTTAGCCCCGGTTTCTACCGGTGGTAGTGGAAACCGCGCCAGCGCACCGCCCGAAACTCTCGATACCCACCGACCCGCGCGTGTTGAGACAAAGGGAGGTGGGAGACGAGAAATGGGTGACCGGCTTAGCGGTGAGGTAGTGTTTTTGTTGCTATCTGAATTAACTTTGTAGGTTGTGTGGCAGTTAACAAATGGCCACCCGTACGGTATATTTTTAATTGTGGACATCAGAACATTGAAACTTGCAGCGTGTTCATGTCCTTCAGCCACACTGCAACTCACCAACCAGACGCGTTCACGGATAACCTCATGTGGAACAGGAATGTTTTGTAGGGGACAAATGATAAGGATGGCTCCCTTGTCCATGAAAAACAATGCAGTGTATATGTCGTGGCTCTGGTGTTTTGGAAGTGTCGGTGGGCCAATGGCTGGGCAGCGCACAAGCTGTGTCTTCATCAACACCGCATAGATGGCGCACAAGGCGCAATCCCCACCGGCGAGGATATGAGACAGGGTGGGTTGAGGGACTTTCGCTGGGGCTGGAGCCCCAGACGCCGCCACCGCAGGCAAGGCATCTTGATGGAGTTGACTGCCTGACTTGTGTAGGCTCCCTTATGGGCGGCTGGGGGTGTTGTCGAGTGGGACATGGGGGTGGATGCGGTGTTTACTGTTATCCGGAGTCGACAGTGTGAGGGACGACTGCTTGCATACACCTTCATTCTGTTGTCCAGCAGCCAGACTTCAAGGGAGTTCAGTTACTGCTGGAGGTGTGCAGCAGCGGTCTCGTGTTTGTGGTGTTGTGTGATTATTGTGAGATCGTCCGCGTATGAACTGATGTGGGAGTTGGGTTCGGTTGTTATGGGCAGGTCATGCATAAAGATAGATGAAAACGTCCAGTTGTTGTTGGAAAGTGGTGATGTACGGAAGAGGTGGGCCGAATATTGTGATGAGTTTTTGAATGTTGAGAATGACAGAGAGGCTGACATTGTTGCTGTGGGTGGTGGTCCTCAGATGCCAGTTTTATGAGAAAGACTTGTGGCGGACATTACCAGGGAAGAGGTGCAGGAGGCGGTGAAGGTGATGAAAGCAGGGAAAGCCCTTGGTTTGGATTGCCCTGCGACCGAGTGTCTGAGAAAGGGTGTAATAATGATTGTCGAATCGTTGGTGATGCTACTGAACTTGTGTTAAGTGGCGGGCGTGGTACCGATTGAGTGGTGCAGTGCTTGCATTGTTCCACTGTATAAGGGCGACAAAGATATAAATGAATGATGCAACTTGAGGCGAGATATCAGTCTGTTATGCGTGGTTGGTAAATTGTACGGGAGAGTGCTCTCCAATCGCACAGTTCGGACTGCGCAATTGGAGAGGAACAGGGTGGCATTAGGATTGGTAGAGGGTGTGCCGATCAGATTTTTGCAGCGAGACAGGTCTGTGAGAAGTACCTAGCAAAGGAAAAGGATGTGTTCTGGGCCTTTATGGATCTGGAAAAGGCAGACGACAGAATTGACAGGGAAGGGCTATGGAGGGTGCTGCGTTTGTATGGAGTGGGCAGATATCTGTTGATGACATTGCAGAGTTTCTATGTTGGCAGCCGAGCATGTGCCAGAGTGGGAAGCGAGGTGAGTGATTGGTTCACAGTGGAAGTGGGACTGAGACAAAGGCTGCGTGATGTCTCCCTGGCTGTTCAATCTCCACATGTATGGAGTGGTCATGGAAGTGAACGCGAGTAATCTGGGTCGTGGCTTGAAGCTGTTGGAAGCGGATTCGCAAAGTTAGCAGTTGAGCCAGTTGCTATTTGCGGATGATAAGGCGCTGGTGGCAGATTCAGAGTAGTAGTAGTAGTAGTTTATCCTGTTTTCCACCGGAGCCCCAACGTGGGACGGATTCAGAGAAGCTATATTGGCTAGTGTCTGAGTTTGGTAGTGTGTTAGAGGAGGAAGCTTCGAGTGAACGTGGGTAAAAGTAAAGTAATGAGATGCTCGAGGACTGTGGATGAGATTAAAATTAGTGTTCTCCTAAATGGAGAGCTGTTGGAGGAAGTTCAGTATTTTAAGTATCTGGGCTAATAAGTGGAGGTAACTGAACTAGTGGAAACTGAAGTAAAGGAGGGATGTAAAGTGTTGGGTGCACTGAAGAGTGTAATGAGCTGCAGGACGTTGGGGATGGAAGCAAAGAGAGTGCTTTATGAGGGTGTCATTGTCCCAACTGTGCTATACGAAGCTGAGACTTGGAGGGTGAGAGCAGAGAAGAGAAAAAGGTTGAATGTTTTCGAGATGAAATGTTTGAGGAGCATGGCTGGAGTTACGCTGAGAGACCGGATAACCAGCGACTGGGTTTGAATCAGAACGGGGATACTGAACTTCATTTGATTTGATTCAAGCCTCATTTCTACCGGAGTCACAACGTGCGTCATAACAGGCTCCCCCGTAGGGCTCAACGATCATGGATTCCAGTAGGCTCACACGCCTCGGCATGCGAGAAAAACAACTTTGTCAAAGTTAGAGCATTTTGAAAATTTCAATCGTGTCAGACGCACGTTGGTGCGCACAAGAAAAATGTTTAAACGAAACGGATCTCCGCTTTCAATTCTTTAGAACTTCAAGAGCAATATATCTGCACGCCAGTGCGCACAGGTAGAATGGTCGAGATTAGTACAAGGTTCACGGCTAGTCGGGCAAAGCCAGCTCCGACAGCAACGCAACACAATGTGTTGCGGGTTCCTCGTCTCAGCTCATCTCAGTTTGTCTCGAATCATTTCGGCCAGTCTCGGCTCGTCGGACCCAACTCGACTTGCCTCAATATGTTTCGACTGATTTTGACGCACCTCGACCTGCCTTGACGCGGCTCTCTCCTTCTGCCTCAGCAATGCTGTGGATTGTAATAACTAATTTCTCTACTCAAGCAATCCACATTCATAGGTATGGGTTTTACAGCGTTGGGAGGGGGTAATAGAGGTTCCAAGATTCAGAGGGGCCTCTAAAGGGTCCCTCAGTTTTTCAAGAGGGTCTCAAGGGTGTCCCAAAGGGCCCCTGAAAGGTCCAAGTGGGTCCCCCCAAATCCTCATGTTCTTCCAAGTTCCCCGGGTCCCGCGAGTACCCTTCTTCCCTGGGTCACCTTGTCTCAACCAACCTCGATATATATAATAATAACCAATGCAAAATTTATCACTAAGAAAAAAGGGCACAGAAAAATAATAAAGGCCAAGAAAGAAGAAATACTAAAAAACTAAATAAAGTGTTGATGATCTATAAAATGAATTATCATCCATCCACCCCAAGGGGATGGTGAAGAATTTAAAGGAGAGTGGATTCGCGTGTTCTGAGATGGTTCGGGCACATGTTGAGGATGGATGAAGGGAGATTGGTAAAAAAGGGTGATGATGCGGAGGCGAATGGTCTCAGGCCTAGAGGTAGACCGAAGTTTGGGTGGATGGATGGTGTGAAGCAGGCGTTGGGAAGGAGAAACTTGAATGTGGAAGTGGCGAGAGAGTGTGCAATGAACAGGCGTGAGTGGAGAATGGTTGATTTTCGACGCTGCTCTGATGTGCTTACTAGACCTTGGCATCACGTTGTCGGGATGGTCGTGGGTAGGGGAGGCCCGACCATCATGATGCGGCAGGGGTAAACCAGTGAAAACTGTCTTGCCTTGCTGCTGACAACGGATCCTCTGATCGCACTCGTGACCCAGAGTGTGTGTTGCGTGGTTACAAGCCGGACCCTTTAGCACAAATGGGCTTAGTTGTGTGAGTGTAAGCGTATGAGGTTGTGAGGTGCACTTTGCCGTTGGCCAGCCCTCTTCCTGGGGGATTCGGCCTGGTGTCTGTATCTGTATGTTAAAAAAATATAAACTCAAGAAAAGGCCTGGGATAACTAAACAAATGGACGTAATCAATTGTGTATTTACACGCTGGGCAAGACAATGTACAAAGTTGAGTTAGAATCCAATAAATATTTCTAGATTATTAAAAACGTTAACACACCAGAGGAGAAAACAAAACAAAAAATAGTAACCAATTCACCTTTAACATTAATGTTCAACATATAAAGCTTTTATATCTATTCTGACAAATGGTTTCTAAATAACCTGTTCACTCTGAGCGAACAACCAAAGTGAAGCTAGGTGGTGCTGCCACGCGGTGGGAGGAGGGTGTTTTCTATCGTCCATACCTGGATGGGAAGAGAGGTGCTGGGGAGCGTTGTCTGCCGCACCCCTACGTTGAATCCAGATCAATCGCCCATGTTGCTTCAGGCTATCACTGACAAGATGGTTTAGGTCAGCTGCCCAATAACACATCCCATTGGATATCTCTCTGGAAGCTTTGAAAGAGCGACCATTGCTGATACTGAAGGGAAACAGGATACAACAACTGTGTACAAGTGCCGACCTGGTCCTAGAGCGACCATTGCTGATGCTGAAAGGAATCAGAATACACTAACTGTGTAAAGTGCAGGCCTGCCTGGTCCTGATGCTCAATGCTTTGTATCGGAATCCCTATCATCTACAAATATTGTAGACCAGGTTAGCCGGCCATTTATCCGCTGTGGCAGGTAGCGTATTAGAATACCAAGGGTAAAGGTATGGAGAACTACTTTATTAACCAGCTAAATGTAATGTTATCTATGGATCGTTAGTGTACACGATTGTTGTCTGCTAATGGGAACGCTACACCGGCTTGCGGGTAATGGGTTACACAATATCCCATTGAAAATATTACCAAATCAATTGCACACGAGATACCGCTTCATCGTTACATCGGTTTTTAAATAACACTCGACAAAAGGCAGTTGGATACTTAACAATAGCGATGATCAATAGTTCTAAATGTTATGATAAACACTGAACGCTACAGATTTGTGTAGTGTCAGAATCGTACCTCAGAAATTCGATTATACGGCTAATAAGACTAGAACTTGGGAAACAAACTAGGCCAAAATCACTAAAGCAATCAGAGATACTCTAGATGATATCCGAAGCATATCATCAAAGCAAGGACATTGAAAAGAAAAGTGCCTCAAACGCACTCGACAGTTTTGTCGAACGAATAAATATCAATACCTTCAGATTGAAAATTTGATGCAAGAGAGTTTGGTACAAAGCGTCTATAATAAGCTTTAAACTTTTAAAAATATCCTTATTATCCTACAAGACAGCAGCAGAGGTGCGTCTGAAGCGTTTTTTAGCACACGTTCGAGAAGAATGAGTCGTTAAGCCAGTGTCAAGCCCGTGTTAACGACTTGCCGACATCCTTTGTTTGCGACTAAAATCTTCGCTGAAATACAGGTTAGGGCAAACCTTAAGCCTGGATTTTTATTTGTGAAAGTAGCTAAAGTAATAATATTTTTGTTAACAAAGTAATGAAAAGTCTCGATTTCAAACCTATTCAATATAATATATATCAACAACAATTTAAGGTGATTAACTAAAATATAATAAGGCTTGCAACGTTATTATGGCAACCAAAATTTTTACTTCTGTGCTGTTCCGATGACCAATTGAGGCTCCTTATCATAAGCCTTCACTAGGCAGTAATCCATTACCGCGCGTTTCTTGCAAGCAGTGACTATTGTGACTCCCTGCTAACATAACATTAGACACTACGACTCAGTGGCGTCAGGCTGTCGAACGGGGTCATGCTATCAGCTAGCGTCACGCAGCCAAACACCTAGTAGATGAGTATGAAGATCAGCCTTCCAAACGTTGTTAGATCGTTACGAACAAGGAGATCATGATAATCAAACGATGAATAACCTATTAGAGAATTAGAACTTAATGATGTTCATTAGAGAATGGGGATGCATACTAAAGATTTCGTTGATAGACTAACACACGGAGAGAGATAAAGATAAGAGTGACAAGACTTTCTAATGCGCTGAAGCGTCCTTCGGGCGCAACGAACTCTGTCGCCCACAAAAGAACCTACAAGACAAAGGCAGACTACCCCCCATCGATGGGGTCCTGTCTGTAGTGGCGAGGTCTTTACCCGGCCCCAGCTCAAGTCCCTCAATCCATACTGTTAGAGATCCTCGCCGATGGGATGGCGTCGTGTGCGTCGTCTCTGCGGTGTTAACGTGGGTGGACGCAGCCTGTGCGCGGCTAGCGCTTTTGGTCTACCAAAGTATTCAGTCACCAGAGCCACAACACATACAGACACTAGGCCGCATTCCCCAGAATAGGGGATGGACGACGGCAAGGCGCACCTCACACCCTCATACGCTCACACTCACAACTTAAGCCTTGTTTTCACTGGTTTACCCCCGCCGCGTCATAATGGCCGGGCCCCCCTCCCACCCACGACCATCCCGACAGCGGGATGCCAAGGGCGGGAAAGCACATCAGAGCAGCGTCAAATTCAACCATTCACAACCATTCTCCACTCACGCAACCTCCACATTCATGTCTCTCCTTACAATACATTATTTTCATTGAAATGTGAGCACTCCCAAATCATTTCTCTCATAATGAACATTGACGCCAACTTTGGTCCTAACAAAAATCACTGGCCCACATGAGGTCACCACGCGCGTCGTGTTGATGCAATGTAGGGTGACTGAGGGACATGACCACACTGCAAGTGGCGATGAATTAACTGCTACTCAACCCACAAAGTTGCTAAAAATATTAGGAATAACACTTGCCTCCCACCCTCCCCGCGGCCCAATATTCACGTCTTGGTGTTTTGGGGGGTTTGGGGCGGTGCGCTGGCCGAAGTTTAACCGCCGCAGGTGGAAACCGGGGCGGTTTCCGGGTGGAAGCCTCCACCGGAGCCTCAACGTGAGTCATAATAGGCGACCGTCATCGATTAAGGTAAGTTCGCACGGCCTCGCGTGAGAAAATATTAGTCTTGTCAAGATAACACCAATCACATATTTCAATTATAGCATATTCGCGTACTAGCGCCCACAAGGGAGTAAAGAGTTAACGCGTCTCTTCGTAAATGTATTGTTATCTCTGTGCGTAATAGGGTGGAGAAACCGCCTTACTTGTACAGGTGTTTGAGGTTTAGACAGCTTCGTATAGTCCGGTGTGCTTTCCAAAAGCAATAAGCTTTTTACGGTAGGTTGGGTCAGTGAGTAGGCTTTGTAGGTTGCACGGGGGATTAAATAACGCTCGTCAGGCTGCCGTGAGTGCGTTGCAATCCATCAGTAAGTGTTTCACGCTGACAGCCACTTGGTGGAAACAGGGGCAAGGTGGCGCGCTTGGTCCTGTGTCGACATCCATCAGGTGGTTGTGAGTTATCCACGTGTCTTGTGCGCAAGCAGTTGATGAACACTTGGTCTTTTCTGTTGGCGAACTTTGTTTCCCATTTTCCGACTAAGGGTTTGACTGAAAACACTTTTTGTCCACTCTGTTGCCACATTTCATCCCATCGTGATGTTATACGGGAATTGATGAAAGGGAACCAGTCCCGGTAATGCATTGCGAAAAATTGTTCATGGTGAGATGCCAGTTTAGCAAGCGAGTCCGCAAGTTGGTTTCCTCTTATTCCCGCATGTCCGGGTATCCAGCAGAACTCAACTGCCTGACTTGTCTCGGAAATCGCTAAGTGATCGTGCTGCATTTCACGTCGAACGGGATGTTCGTAGTGCAGTGTTTTAAGCTGGGTGAGAACACTCAGACTGTCAGAGAATAAGACGTATTTGGGGAAGCGATCTGTTTTGGCAATAGAGATGGCTAGTTCGAGTGCGTGTAGCTCCACAGAGAACACGGAGGTCTCTTGTGGGAGGGTGGCTAAGAGTGGGATGTCCCCGCACACAGCGGCGGCTCCCACTCCGTCCGCGGTTCTGGATTGATTGATTGATTTGGGCCTCATTTCCACCAGAGCCTCAACGTGAGTCATAATAGGCTCCCCCGTAGGGCGCGACCGTCGTTGGTTTAGGTAAGTCCACACAACCTCGTGCGTGAAAATATTAGCTTTGTCAAGATGAAGTCCGTACATATTTTAATTGTGGCATATTCGCGTATTAGCGCGTACGAGAGAGTATAGAGTTAATGCGTATCTTCGTAAAATGAGTAGATGTTTTTGTGCGTAGTGAGGTGGAGAGACCACCTCATTCGCACAGGTGTTTTAAGTTTAGACAGCTTCGTAAAGTCCGGTATGTTTACCGAAAGCGATAAGCTTTTTACGGTAGGTTGGGTCCGTGAGTAGGCTTTGTAGGTTGCACGGGGGATCTAGGAACGCTCGTCGGGCTGCCGCGAGTGCGTTGCAATCCATCAGTAAG
>SDVV010013029.1:0-15247 GCA_016164225.1 Gammarus roeselii | reverse complement strand
TGAGACAGGTCTGTGAGAAGTACCTTGCCAAAGGAGAGGATGTGTTCTGGGCCTTCATGGATCTGGAGAAGGCATACGACAGGATTGACAGGAAAGCGATGTGGAGGGTGTTGCGTTTGTATGGAGTGGGTGGACATCTGTTGAAAGCGGTGCAGAGTTTCTATGCTGACAGCCGAGCATGTGTCAGAGTGGAGAGCGAGGTGAGTGATAGGTTCACAGTGAAAGTGGGACTGAGACAAGGCAGCGTGATGTCTCCCTGGCTGTTCAACCTTTATATGGATGGAGTGGTCAGGGAGGTGAACACGAGTGTGCTGGGTCGTGGTTTGGAACTGTTGGAAGCGAATGGACGAAGTTGGCAGTTAAGCCAGTTGCTATTTGCTGATGATACGGCCCTGGTTGCGGATTCGGAGGAGAAGCTATGTAGGCTAGAGTCTGAGTTTAGAAGAGTGTGTGAGAGGAGGAAGCTTCGAGTGAACGTCGGTAAGAGTAAAGTAATGAGATGCTCGAGGAATGTCGATGCGAGCAACATTAGTGTCACCCTAAAAGGGAGCTCATGGAAGAAGTTCAGTGTTTCAAGTATCTGGGGTTCCATGTGGAGATAACTGAACTAGTGGAAACCGAAGTGAAGGCGCGAGTGAAGGAGGGATGTAAAGTGTTGGGTGCACTAAAGAGTGTAATGAGCTGTAGGTCGTTGGGGATGGAAGCAAAGAGAGGGCTGTACGAGGGTGTTGTTGTCCCAACTGTGCTCTACGGAGCTGAGGCTTGAGGGGTGAGAGCAGAGGAGAGAAGAAGGTTAAATGTTTTCGAGATGAAATGTTTGAGGAGCACAGCTGGAGTAATGCTGAGAGACCGGATCACCAACGACGTGGTTCGAAACAGAACAAGGATGGTAAAGAAGTTGGAGGAAAGGGTGGATTCGCGTGTTCTGAGATGGTTCGGGCACATGGAGAGGATGGATGGTGGGAGAAGATGGTGAAAGGGTGATGAATGCTAAGGCGAGTGGTCACAGGCCTAGAGGTAGACCGAAGTTTGGGTGGATAGATGGTGTGAATCAGGCGTTGGGAAGGAGAGACATGAATGTGGAGGTGGAGAGAGGGTGCAATGAACAGGCGTGAGTGGAGAATGGTTGTGAATGATTGATTTTGACGCTGCTCTGATGTGCTTTCCCGCCCTTGGCACCCCGTTGTCGGGATGGTCATGGGTGGAGGAGGCCCGGCAATTATGACGCGGCGGGGGTAAGCCAGTAAAAACTGTCGGGCCCTGCTGCTGACGACGGATCCTCGGACTGCACTCGTGACCCAGAGTGTATGTTGAGGGAAGTACCGGCCGGACCCTTTAGCACAAATGGGCTAAGTTGTGTGAGTGTGAGCGTATGAGGGTGTGAGGTGCGCCTTGCCGTCGGCCACCCCCCTTTCTGGGGGATGCAGCCTAGTGTCTGTATCTGTATTATATGGTGCATATATCCGTCCAATCATTGAGTATGCATCCTGCGTTTGGAACGCCAGATATTGTGGGGACTGCAGGCTGCTTGAATCTATTCAGAGAATATGGACAAGAAGTATTGATGGTTTTTTGGATGTGGACTATGGTAGTCGTTTGAGAAGACTGGATTGGTTTTCTGTTACGTTTCGGCTCCTAAGGGCAGACCTGATAAAATACTGGAAGATTTTGCATGGTCAATCAGAGGATTTGCTATATATGTTTTCACTGGCTCCGAGAGTTGGCACTAGGGGTTACTTGCTGAAGTTGGTGGTACCTCCTCGCTCTTCTGATGCCCGCAGAAGGTCTTTCAGTGTGAGATGTATTAGTCAATGGAATGGCTTGCCTGCTCATGTTGTGCAGTTGATGGAAATCACTCGCTATAAGCAAGCTCTTGCTGAGCTGATGTATGATGACTTTTTAGATTTTGACTGAGCAGATTCAGTTTTATTTGTGTGTGGTAATGAATATGTATACATAAATATATCTTTTAATTTTGTGTTGTGACTAACAAGATTGCTGTATGATCAGTTGCCTGAAACACAGAATTCCCGCTTTTTCTGTATCATTGTTCTGCCTTGCTTTTGCGGTTCTGGAGTGCTGTGGCATTTGTGCCTCCTGTCTTGCCCTGCACTCGGCTTTCCTTGGGGTGCTGGGCGGTCTTGAGGCCACTAAGGTGAGAAACTAAGTTGAAAAAAACAGACGAGTTATGACGGGGCCTGATACTCTTACCAGCTTCTGGCTGTCTCTATGAGAAGCGGGATGGACGTGGGTGGGGGTGAGTCTGTCAACTAAGACATAGCAGCAGCTTGATTTTTACCTCACTTCTGATCCGAAGTGAGTGTTGCGCTAAAGGGCTAAGTTTAGGTATGTGTGCGAGTGCATGAGAGTGTGAGGTGCGTCTTGCCGTCGGCAACTCGTTCTGGGGGATGCGACCTTCCGTCAGCAGCGGCCATTCAACTCTAACGCCAGTTGCCCGTCTTACAAACAACAAAAGTTCGATGTGCCTAATGTCCTGAAAGCTTATACAATATTAGTTATTAATTTCCCTTACTTGTGTTTTAAACTTAGCCGCGTCGGCCCTTATGTCCGTCTTGGTTCCAAGATGAGCCAAAAGAGCCGGTAGGTCGACTTGTTTCTGGACATTAGCGGCGAGTTCCGTAACTTCGGTTTTCCAGCGTTGCCACTCGTCTTTGGCGCTGTCGCTGGGCTCCACTACCGCCTGGGAGACGCTGCTCGAGACATCGGCCTCATCTAAACCAAAATACATAAACAAACAGCTTTTCAAAATAAATTTTTGCTGACCTCAAATTTTGAGGCAAGAGCACTTGAAACACCATCACAGCAATAAGATGCTCGATCAAAACTGCCGAAATTCAAAAGATGTCATATAGATGCTAATTTGATTATAATATCCGACTCAATCCGATTCATCAGAAAGGACAAGCAGTTTTCCCTTTGGATGATGGTTTAATTAACAATCAAACCAGCAAACTTATATTAATAACGAATGTTTTTCGGTTGGTGACTGCGGAAGAACCTGGGCTCAATTGTGGACATGACTGAACTAGTGAAAAGTGAGGTGAAATCGCGGGTGAAGAAAGCAGTCAACAATGTGAACTAAAAATGTTTAGTTTATAAATAAAAATTATTTCATTGATATGTATAATATACTTCAGTGTTAATAGGTTGCATCATGTAATGGCATTGATCAATAATGATCAATCATCCTTGCCTCAATAGTTATTTTTACTTCCTGCAACACTTGCTCATGAAACTTCCACTGTTAGAAAAACTGCTCAATTATATATTGTTGAATAAATTAAATTCTTTGGTAATATTCGAATTTCAAAATGTCCACAATTTCACCATTTAAATATTTGCTGTCTGCTCTGTTGTAACAGTACTAGTTATTTTTGCAATCAGTTCATAAAAACACTGATTTTCTTGTTCTATATTTTTTTGATGGAGCTTATTTATTTGTGTTGGTTCCATCACAAATTACAAATAATTTAACATAATAACCCTGTTAATTGAGCAAAATGGTATTACTATCTATATTTTAAAAATACAATAAAAATCAATGAATACAATTTAAATGTCTGCTATTTTCAAAAGCATTGACTGGTGTGACATAAGCATTGCCATTTTTGTGAGATTAACAGATGCATTTATCCTTGGTAACACAATTTATATACTGACTATGCCTGCAGTAGCAACTGACAATAATTAGCAGAAACTCACCAGTTAGAGTCCCTAAGTGCTTCAAACAATGACATACAATCACCATTTCAGCAGGCCATTTAATTGTTTAAATAATGAAACTGTTTTTTCTAGGTATTTATTTTTTCCAAAATACTTTAGTTGCATTTTTTTGACGTCCAAAAAATGTCCACCGATGAAAAGTGCCAGATAATCTTCAAATTCCTTGTTAATTTGACTGTATGTAACTGTGGTAAGAAAATCAAATATGTAATAATAAAACATAGCGTGGCAAGGCTATGAACTGGATGCCATCAATACCAAATACTGTATCAACAAAAACAGAATTGAGGACCCTCCACCTAATTATTGGGGAGATGACTTCAATAATTGATACTGCATCAGAAACGCAGAATTGAAGGTTCTCCATTTAGTGTGACGAGCTCCTGGTTCAGATGCCGTCAGTAATGATGTATCAACAACAGTACAATTGATGGCTCTCCACTCAGCGGGAAAGCCTATTGGCCGGATGTCATCAATAATACTGTATCACCTGCACCGTTTGAATGATGGTTCACCAGCAGTTTGAAGAGAGCTACTCTGTGCTTTCTGGGTAGTAGGACCTTAGAGAGATCTATCTCTGGTGGATGATCTCACTCAATAATGTTTGGTATACAAGGTGAGATTGATTTCTGGGCCATACGAATGAGAATGTGCTTTTTGAAGCCTGAGGAGTTGGGGACTAGTGGTAGCAAGTTTGTTTTGTGTAGTTGCTAGGTGGAGTGTTGCGTTTATCTGTTTATAATCCATTCTCTGTGGTGTGGGTACAGAGGAAGTTAGCAAGTGGGTATGCAGGATTGAGCAGTGAATAAACTAGGAATTTTGCTCAGCAAAGGTTCAATCGTTCAATGACCTTGTGGATTTAGGTTCTGGAGTGTAAGTGGCTTATGGCAGTTGTTTTAGTTGTGTCTATGATCAGCCTCAGAGCCATGTCTTGTGCGCATTAAAGTTTGAGTAGTCGTGTGTCCGAGATGTCTGGGGCCCAGGCCGAACTGGCGTTTCCAGAACCGAGCGTATGTGTTGTTTGTAAATTGGTTATGGGGTATCCATTTAATGGTCAACATCAGTTCCAGCAAAGGCTCAGACTGTGTTTCTTCCACAGTTGTATTTGCTTGTAATGTCGGTGATGTGATAGGGCGATTGCGTGAGGGATTAGAATGATGGTGGGTGTGTCGATGTTCGTGGGCGTCGCTGGTTAGAAGTGTGGCACTGGACTCAGTTGGCGCCATTTTGAATTTATTGGGCATGAGCTATTGATAGAGGAGTCGAGATACGGCTGTGCTTGTTTGAAACACAATTCTGGCATGAGCGTGCATGCATAAGTTGAATATTTGGGGAAACGATAGAGCTTCGTGGGACTCTGTTAGGTATGTTAAAAGTGCGTGAGGGCTTCCCCTGTATGGAATGTGTGCTTGTCTGTCGGGAAGGATGTAGAATCTTATCGTCAGGATAAGCCAATAGGTTTGATGATATGAGCAGAAGGAAGGTGCGTGCTTTCATCAGTTAATTCAAGGACATAGATTTGTGAAACGGACGCAGCTTGATGGAGAGAACGCAGAGAGGAGCTTCTAGAACGTAGCGTCTTTGATCAATGCGTAACAAAACCACTGGCTTATTGCTACGTCAAGAAACAGGATCCAGCATCTAAAAATAAGTAATGCCAACGTAAGTATACTAATTTCTATGAATTATATTTACCATATTATACAGAGAAAGTTAGCTAGTCATTGTTTTTGTGTAGTTGTGCAAGGTTGTGTGAGACGAGGGATGACATCAAATGCTTTTTTTATGTCTTTTGTGATTAGTCGATAAAAAAAATTGTTGAAGCCATCCAGTTTGTTTTGTGTTAGTCGGGTAGTTGGGTCGACATCCGTGAAATGCCGGGGAGGGGGAGGAAGGTATGCAAAAGAGGTTTATGCTGGCCCAGGCGTTCGTTTAATTTTGACGATGAATGGATTATTTGTTTTTGGAATATTGATATGGGAACCAATTTTTCAGAGGGATGGTATTTTGTTGCTTGCGTAAGAAAGTTGGCAATTTGTTTGTGAGTATATGTATGCCCTGGGCTTTATGGTTTTTGATGGCAAAAATTTGGTCCAGCCACGTAGCTGATGCGTTTTTGATATGTTTTATGTCATGTGCAATATTGTGTGTGAGTGCAAGTGTGGCTGTGAGGTACAGGAAAAATTAGTCTTAGCGCCTGAATGTCCGCTTGTCTGATAATATCCTTGATAGTGTGTTGAAACTTGCGTAGTGTTCAAGAGTATGTTGACCCGTTTTTGACAAGTGAGGAGGTTCTCTGTATTAGAAGTTAATGCTTCATGTGAAGTAGGGTTGGGTGTATCAGGAGTCAGTTAATGATCCATGTGTCTCGAACAGTTTAGATGTTTGTTGAGTGTTTCGTGTCGTGCGTGGGGTCAGTCAAGTAGCGCAGTGCTTAGCTTTTTTGGTTGCAAAGAGAGAAATAAGATAAAAATGAAAGCAGCAACTCGAGAGGATTTGGTTAGTTGTATGTGATGGGTACGTTGTGGATTAAAACAGTACCTATGGTATGATGAGCAAGGAACAGTGTAGCTCAACAGGAACAGCGAAAAACAGTGTGGCTAATCTCAGAAGTACCATGCAAAGGAAAAGGATAGGCTTTGAGCCTGTCAATCAAGCACAGGCTTATGAATGGGTCGACAGAGAGGTGTTGCGGAGAGTTTTTCAATTGTAAGGTACAAACGGAAATTTGTTGAAAGTGGTCGACAGCAGAGCATGCGTGGAAAGGAGCAAGGTGAGTGCTTGGTTGTCAGTCAAAGTGAGATCAACACGAGGTGGCGTGATGTCTGCCTGGCTGCTCAATCTCTACAAGGATGGAGTGGTCAGAGAGGTGAATGCGTGTGTATTGGACCGAGATTCGGTGTTCTTACGAGCTTAAGAGCAGAGTTCGCAGTTGCGTCAGTTACTGTGGCAGATTCGGAGAAGTTATGATGTTGATGTTGGAGTTAGGTGAGGTGTGTGAGAGGAGGAAACTGTTAGTTGATGTTGGTGAAACAAAAGTAAAGCGATGTACATGGAATGATAATGAGTGCCAAATCCGTATAAGCCTGCAAGGTGATTTGTTGGAGGAGTTCAACTTTTTAATGTGCCTGGGCTCTAGCGTGTAGAAGACTGGACAAGTGGAAATTAAGGTGAAATGTAGAGTAAAGCAAGGGTGTCAAGTACAAGGCGCACCGATCAGTATAATGAGCTGCAGGACCTTTGGCGTGAAAGCAAAGAGAGGGTTGTAGAAGGCAGGTGTGACGCGGAGAGGCAGGATTAATAATGGAAATGTTCGATTCAGAACGGGGATGGTGAGGAAGTTGGCTTAATTGGTAAATTCAAATTTTCTGAGGTGGTTCGGACACACGGAGGTGTTGGATGATGGGCGAATGACGGGATGGGCTAATGAAAGGGGAAGTGAACGCGTAGGTCTAGAGGAAGACCAAAGTGAAGATAGATGGATGGATGGAGTGAAGCAGGCATTTGAAGGAGAGACATAAGTGAGGAAGTAGAGAATATAACTTTTGTTATCTCGATTCTCTCAATAAAAAGCTATTTCTCTGTAATGTAGTATGAGCCATAAAGTTAGCATGCGCTTCTGCTTTTTATTCGAATGCATTTTGATGAGGAAACGTTACCGAAACGATTTCTGAGAGATTCTCGATAACATTAGTCGAAAGTAGTTTTTGACCGATTTTGACGTTTCTGTTTTTTTTTGAGAAATTCCATGTCTTGAGTGTTTTTAGACATTTCACAATTTTTTGTGTTTGACTGTCTGACAAAATCGGCGTTTCTATGTCTTGCGGCTTGATCGATGATATTCAGGGTCCTATGTCGTGCGACTTCATTGACAATCGGAACACGCTAACGCCCTATATAAGTGAGGGCTGCCCTATCCCAGCATTCATGAGGGCTGGTGAAAAGACGCTTCAGAAAAACTGAGGCAACTGACAGCGCGGGGCTTGAGGGAAGCAGGGGGGATCAGATTTTCTGGATAGTGATCTAAAGGAAATCCTTCTGGTAACTTGTTTCTTCAAGATAGCAGGGGGAGGAGGAGGCCCCTTACGGCTCTTACTACATTACAAAGAAATAGCTTTTTTATCGAGAGAATCGAGATAACAAGTTATATTCTCTGCCATTTTGAAAGAGCCATAAGGTTAGCATAGAAAATACTCTCATGCAGCGCAAGCTGGCTCATGCCAGAAGAGCAGAAAAAATGGATGACTTGGCTGAATCTTGAACAGAGTGATTGCAAAGAAGCGCAAGCCGTGTGGGGAATGATGACACATTTTTATGAATGGGGGGAATAACTGTAATGATCGGCAAATACAAGTATTGCTGAGTGCCAACAAAAGCAAATAAATGAGCTCCTAGCGGCAAAGTAATATGTGCGCCTCAAGTGTGAGCGTCCAAATACTCTTATGTATAGGCAAATACAAATATTGCGTAGTGCCAAAGGCAGCAAATACACTCACTCATAGCAGCGAAAATAATATGCGGGCCTAGAGTTCGAACAACCAAATGAGAAGTCTGTAATTCATACGCATTACCCACCAGTTTGAGAGTGGGTGAACAATCAGGTAGTGGCAATACAATCCTGATTATATCCGTATCGACAATGTGTACAATAGCCCCTATGGAAACATTGTAGTATCTTGAGTAGGATAAATGAATTGCATACTCAATAATCCAACGTAATTCATGACCTGAAGTCTTAGCGTGGAGTGCCTCCGAACAATAAGGTGATATAACTATGTGCGTATTATATAATACGTAGTGAAGCCCAGGCATTAGCTAATTTGATTGTCATAAACATTGGAAACGAAAAAGCCTATCTACCTGGCACTAAATGAGACGCAAGGTCGGTTAGGCTTTTCTACTGTAAATAGGTACTTGGGTGTGCAAACACGTGGGAAGGTTCCCAGAATGCCTTGGATATGATGTCTGGGAGAGGGACCACACCCGTCCAAGCGAGAGATTAGGCACACTTTCTGACGTCGTAAGCTTTAGTGAAAGGGTTTTGTGTGGCGTCAGGGGTAAACGAGCCGATGTAGTGCCCCACCGATGACGCTTTGAGTGGTTCGCCTGAAGTGGGATGGATGAACAAGAAATCATGGTTTGCCGGACACCGTGCTACGTAGGCTTTGAGAGCAGTCATGGGGCACAGGGCGTGTGCCCGGTCGTACGGTAGCAGTGAGGCGATAGATATGAGCGGTGGCGCGTGACTGATGGTCTGGTTTGTTGTACAGGAGTTTGTGAACGGTCCTTACGAGCGCGCATGGAGGGTTCTTGGAGAAATGTAATCCCGCGCGGGACATGGCTGCAATCTCGGTTACCCTTCTTGCAGCAGCTAAAGCGATGAGAAACCGAGTCTTCTAAAAGAATGCCAATACTGACGCTGTCTAAGTATCGAAACGAGGAGAAGCGAGCATGTCGAGGACCGGCTCCAGCTTCCACTGTGGTACGGAACGCCTTTGTGTTTTTAGTGTGAACCTGAGCCTTTGCCAGTTTCTTAAAGATCGACTGTTGGGTCGTGACACCAAACCCGTGCAATAGAGGCATATGAAGCTCATTCCTGTAAACCAAAACGGTGTGAGGATTGAGCTGCCTCTGCTCGCCGGTATAGTGCAGGAACGTCAAGAGTGTGGTTTGGGTGATGGACTGCACTTTTGTGGTGCGCATCCACGCTTGGAAGCGGGCCCAGGCACATTGGTATTGGCGTTGGGTCGACGGCCTGAGCGCGTTGACCGGAGCGTCTGCAAGCGATCTATTGAATTTGATCGTGAGAACACTTTTTTTTTATTGAATGCGAAAGAATGGTCTAGAAGTTAGCGGCATTTCCTTGCTCTCGGCACGCTGGGACACGTCGAGAGTGAGCGAAATCTCGCGGAAGGACGTGACAACCTTGGGCCACCACAGTGCGTCGGGGTGGTCGGGCACCACGAGGACGCCGCTGTAGCGGTACGTTACGAACTGGCGGAGCAGCTGGGGGACCAAGTTGTAAGGAGGGAAGGTATATTTCCGTCTACTGATTCCAGTCGGACTGGAGGGAATTCACTAAAGCTAATCGCGGGTAAGGATACGGAGCTGCAAATAGAGAGCTCGTAGTTTCATGGGTGTGCGAAGAGGTCTATTTGCATGGCACCGCGCAGGGTTGAGAGGCGGGCGAAGCATTGAGGCGTCAGCGTCTACTCCGTCTCGACTGGTTGGAGACGTGAGAGTTGATCGGCCCAGCCGTTCTGCGATCCGGGAAGGTAGGTCGCAAGAAGCGATGAGTGACGATGCTGGAGGATTCGTAAGAGCTGCGCTCCGAACTTCCGCAGCGCCGGAGCCTTGCTGAGGACAGAGGGATTCCCCATGGCTCCGGCTGCCATGTTATCTGACCGCACGTACACTGTGATGTGGTGCCAATGAGCTCGTGGCTGCAGAGCATGAATGATGACCAGCGATTGCTTTGACGTAATGTGGCGTTTGAGTTCCACTGCTGACCAGCAGCCGTACGACTGCTGATCGCTGCAGCTAACTGCCACCCACGCATCGTCTGATGCGTCCATCCACAAGAGGTGCTCTGGTCGAGGCATTACGAAGGGACGTGGGAGGGAACGAAGGTATCGCTGCTCCAGTACTGTACCGCAATGCTGTAATAGGAGTGAGAGCATTGGGCTTGCTGGATAAGCGCAGGGACCGTGCTGCTAGTATCACGTCGTTCAAGAAGTGGCGAGCGTGACGCAGGTAAGGGGTAAGGAAATTGATTAGGCCGAGGAAACCCTGATGCTGTTGAAGCGAGAGAGTTCCGCGGAATAGTATATCAGTATCCAGGTCCCTGCAGCGGTCGATGTGGTGTGAGGTCAGGGCGATAGACCCGACCTCATCGTTTAGCGTCACTCCTTTCAAGTCTATCTGCAGGATGTGTTCCAGAAAAGACTTCGAATGAATAAAAAACAATGGTTTGTCTTCATTTCAACCTTGCGCCACCTTAAACGCATTTAACGACCTTTAATAGTATAAAAGTTTGTAACACTGAGTCGTCTGTGCCACCGGCGGTGCAATCAGGGATCCCGACGACAGTTAGTGAGTGGAGCCTGTGGAGGGCTCTGACAAACAATGCAGTGACTGTGGGGTAACTCGCGTGACAGCTGTAAGATGGGATCATGGATGCGAGCAAGAATACCCGTCATTGACGCGCTGAGGATTTAGGCTCACTGGTTCTGAGCGACCTGAGCGCGGAGCTGGAGACTCTTGGTACGTATTTCTGTAGTAATGTGCTAGGAAGGAAAAGCGATCTTGCATTTAGTGGTCTCCAAGTGAGCCTTTGGGGGGAGGAACGACGCATTAGCAAATTCCATCAGAGCCCTGATCCTGTGGCAGCCTGATGTAAGCGCAAAGTGCGCATTCAACCAGGATTCGAGCTCCTTTGGGGCCGAATGAGTGGGCAAGGCGTCATCAATTAGAGTGGTGAGTTTCGGGAGTGCATCTGGTATACGTTCCAGATTGAACAATCCATCATCATTGATAGTCATCCTTAAATTGGCTTGCTGCTCTACAGCAAAGACACATTCAAGAAGCTGGGTTGAAAACTTCTTAGAAGCACCCCGTGGCAGAATAGGAGTGGACCTCTGAACGAGGACCAAACGGTGTTGCTTGGCAAATCCGCCGGAGAGGAAATGAAATTAGAGCCTTGCTCTTGAATTTTTATGAAGTCAATATCAGGCTCTGTCTCATTGTTCCTGAACGAATCAAACGTAGGACTGCTTGGAGGCTCTTTCATGGCTCATAGGCAAATGTTTCACCCCACTGGCCAGAATGCGTTCCCTTCTAAACAGCTGGAGTGCCATGGGCATTTGGTATGCATGTCATTGCTGGGCAGTGGATAGGCATATTGTGATCCTGTGACGCGGACTTCAGAGGAATCTCTGGGTTTTAGGTGCCGTCCTGTGACTCATGATCAGTCGCCTGTCGCCAAGGTGATTTAGAATATTGTTAGTGAACCAATGCAGAGACAATTATGAAGTGGATGTTTTGTCCACATATATGCTCGCAATCACTGCCACATAGTGTGGTTCCTTATTTCATTATTATGCAATGAGGCATGAAATGTTGACCCAAAACCACTGTTAGCGTTGTATTTCAATGCCAAGCATTGTTAGCGTCCGTAAAGACGCTGGGGCGGTAATACGTATTTGACCCGATGCATTCAATGTTGCTGAGAAGTCACTGTATATTGATCTGTGGGTTTGCACAGCGACACTGTCTTTGGACCCGCGATAGGTCATTTGTGACACATGATCCTCTGGTTCAGGAGACATGTTTATAAATGATGCTCCAAACCGAGCTATCCACATTCAGAAGTATCATTGTTCAGTATACTTGGTTTAATTAATAGTTTAAACAAACTATCATCGTTCAGAGGATTTGCTTTATGTGATGCGCTGAACGAGCTACTATCGCTCAGAAGACTTGATTCAAATGATACTTTAAACGAGCGGACACCGTTCCGTAGGCTCACCGTAAATGATGCTCCAAACGAGCTATCATCAAACAGTGTACTTGCTATAAAGGAAACTTCAAATGAGCTATCAGTGTACTGTATACTTGTTATAAATGATGTTCTGAACAAGCTATCATCGTGCAGAAGACTTACTTAAATAATGCTCTTATGTGATGTTCTAAATCAGCTAACAACGTTCCCAAGTCCTGCTTGAAATGATGCTCTTAACGAGCTATCATTGTTCAGTATACTTGCTATAAAGGATGCTCTAAGCAAGTTATCCTCGTTCAGAAGACTTCCTTTAATGATGCTATAAACGAGATTTCATCGTTCAGAAATCTTGATTGAAATAGGGCTCTAAACGAGCTATCATTGTTCAGGAGCTTTGTTTCAAGTGATGCTCTTAACGGGCTATCATCGTACCGTAGACTTGCTTGAACGATGCTCTAAACGAGCTACTATCTTTCAGGTGCTCTAAACAAGCTAGCATCGTTCAGTGTACTTGCTATAAATGATGCTCTAAACCAGCTATCATCGATGAGCAGATTTGCTTCAATTGATGTTCTAACCAAGCTATCATTGTTCATAAGATTTATTTTCCATACATATAATAACCAAATTACGAGATGTTGCGCAACACATCCTTTCGTACCCTATCGTATTAGTTGGCGTGTCGTTATTTGTAAGCCCGCTGTCGTCTGCTAAGATGGCAGCTCGGAGCCGCTCGACAGTGTGTTGTCGGACGATCCAAGGGGGGGCGTCGACCGGCAATTGACTAGCCACGCAACAGCCTTTATGGCACGTAATGATTGTGAAAGACTGTCCGCAGACCGCTGTCTTATGATCAAACATCATAGCCGGTATCTGCCTAAAGCGGACATCTGTCTATTGTAGGCATCCGCTATGAGTGCGTCAATACGTTAGCCAGTCGTCGTCTGCTAGCCGGTCGTCGTACGATTCCAGATAGCGTCGGGCGGCAACCGACTGGTCGCGCAACAGCCTATCTGACTCGTAAAAAAATGTGAGAGGCTTTCCGCAGACCGCTGTCATCATGACCGTACACTAATAGCAGATATCTGCCTATAGTGGGCATCCGCCTGTAGCAGGTATCTGCCGAGAACGCGTCATGCGTTAGCCGGTTGTCATCTGCTAAGATAACAGCCCGACGCCGCTTGGCAGCGCGCTGTCGTACGATCCAAGATGGTGTCGGGAGGCACCCGACAGCGCTCTGCAGCGCGTTGTCGTACGATCCAAGATGGCGTCGGAAGGCACCTGCCGGGCCGCGCAACAGCCTTTATGGGACGTAATAACTGTAAAAAGCTGTCCGCTGTCTGACGAATAAACATCCATAGCAGGTAGCTGCTTATAGTATGCATCTGCATATTGCGGGCATCCGCTTAGCGTGTGTCATTTGTTAGCTGGTTGTCGTCTGCTAAGACGGCAGCCAGACGCCGCTTCGGCAGGGTGTTGTCGTACGATTCCAGATGGCGTCGGCGGCAACTGACCGGTCGCGCCAAGGTCTATCTGACACGTAATAATCTGCATGTAGGAGTGAAAGGCTGTCCGCAGACTGCTGAGTTCACGACCCAACAGCAGTTGCAGGCCTCTGCCTATAGCAGTCATCTGCATATTGCGGGCACCCGCTAAGCTTGTGTCATTTGTTAGCTGGTTGTAGTCTGCTAGGACGGCAGCCTAACGCCGCTTCGGCAGGGTGTTGTCGTACGATTCTAGATGGCTTTGGCGGCAACCGACCGGCCGCGAAACAGCTATCTGACACGCAATAATCGGCATGTAAATGTAAAAAGCTGTCCGCAGACTGCTGACTTCACGACCAAACAGCAGTAGCAGGCTCCTGCCTGTAGCGGGCATCGGCCTACGGCCGGCATCTGTCTACCCGGCATCTGCCTATGGCGGACATCTGCCCTACGAGCAGGATATAAAACCTCATTTGCACGCTTCGTGAAGGAACGTCATATATGACCGTACCCATCTGCATGTGGGTAGGAATAGCTGTCCTCAGACCGCTTAATTCAAAACCAAGCATCGATGATGTCAGCAGTTTGAAGGTGTAGTCTGCTAGTTAAGATGGTGCTTGCCGGCGACAGAACTGTGTCAACAGATACAGCATGAACGGTATGCATTCTACAATTGCAGTTCCCATCTGTGGCTCTCTAGTGGCAATGGATCACTAGTACCCAGCCCAGATGAGCCGCGGCGTACCGTTTCTTACCTTCTGTTAAGGAAGGTGAAGGGACTGTTGCAGTCACAATGCGCGGTTAAGCTGCAGCGTTCTGTGACAACCTGTCGCGGTGGAGCTTGAAGCATGAATGAATGCTGGGGAAGGGCAGACCTCACTTATATAGGGCGAGAGAGTGTTCGGATCGTCAATAAAGTCGCAGGACATAGGGCCCTGAATATCGTCGATAAAGTCGCAAGACATAGAAACGCTGATTTCGTCGGACAGTCGAACAAACAAAAATCTGGAAAAATTCAAACCCAAAATTTTTGAATTTCTCGAAAAATATTCAGACACAGGAATGTCAAAAATAGTTGTTGACTACTTTCGACGAATGTTATTGTGATTCTCTCCAAAATCGTCTTTGTAATGTTTCCTCATCAAGATTCATTCGAATAAAAAGCAGAAGCGCATGCTAACCTTATGGTTCTTACGAAATTGCAGAGAAAGTGTTTGCAAGAGACGGGTCTGAGTGTTGAGTATTTATTTATTATTTGCTTCTATATTCCACCGGAGTCCCAACGCGAAGTTAATGCTGATTCCCCCGTAGGGCGGTCGAAGTGTTGTGAATTAGGTGACGCGTAGATTAAGAGTTTAAGAGCAGTTTAAAGCAGTCGCAGCAGGTTTAAACGTAGCTGGGGTTGGTCTAAAAGAATATCCAAGTAACAAAGTAACACAATAAATTTGACACAGGCACCAAGCAAATTTGGTGCGGCTACAGAGAAAGTTTAACATGAAAATAAATTTAACAATTTTAA
>SDVV010013028.1:3431-15247 GCA_016164225.1 Gammarus roeselii | reverse complement strand
TCAGCAACTGATCAAAATACTCGGCCCACCTCTTCCGTACATTACCACTTTCCAACAACAACTGGCCGTTTTCATCTTTCACCACTTCCTCCTTCCCGGTCTCTCCCTTTCTCACCCTCTTCACCTCTTTCCAGAACATCTTTTTGTTCTCCTCAAAATTCTGGCACAACCGTCTGCCCCACCTGGCATCAGCGTCCCTTTTGGCTCTCCTCACCACCCGCTTCACCTCTCTTCTCCTCTCTTTGTACCTTTCACAAGCCACCTCCGACTTCACCTGCAACCACTCCTCAAACGCACAGCTAGACATGTAAATGTTAATTAATGTTTGTGTGTTGAGAAAATGTATGATTCAAATTTTATTGTTGGAGCTCTGTATTGAATCGGTGCGGTCTAAGCCAGATACTCTGTGGACTCGGCACAGCAGTTCTAGTATTGTTTAAATGACTATTTTGGTTACATATGTTTCCAAGTCCCAGAACTAATCTCGAACTCCTAAACTTATTCCCAGTAAGAGCGCTGGCGCTGGTGATGACCCTTTCTGGATATGCCGGGAGCGATCTTTGCCTCCACATCTGCTATCATGGAAGACGGCTGAGCTGCTCATCCTCCGCAGTGCTTGGTGCTGGAGGAGCTACAGGGATGACAAACATTGTTCTCCTGGTGAAGAGAGCCGAGCCTGGCTGCTCTACAGCACTCAGAGCTCTCAGTTCTGTGCAGTGCACTCCACAACCTACAATGCTCAAGGGGAGTTAGAGTGATATTGAATTACAGCCAACTTGATGAGAAGGTGAATCCTTTTTCAGGATTTGAGTTGTTCATCGTGGCAGGGTTCTTCTAATTAATGCTGTGCCGGTGTCAATGGGACTAGGTGCTCATAGGTCTCTGAACATTTATAGAATATCTATGGAGGAGACCAAGTTAATTTAATAAAATGTTTTGTGTGTTGTAGTGGCCTTCTGATTTAATAATAAAGAGACACCTGCCATGTTAAGTTAGTTAGCTTCAATAATTTTTCTCCGTGCAGGTTGTGTGTGTGAATAAGAAAAAAAAAATACCCTCCGATCTCTTCAACTATGTGTATTTTAGACTTGAAAGTGCATATTTGCATATGTATGTTCAACCATACCTATTCTGGTTGGTTTGTGATGCATTGTTAGGTTTGGGTTGATTATTGTATGATGATGAGTTCAAATGCCTTTTTCCTATTGTGTACTGTGCTGAAACATGTTTTATATTTCAGATCGGCGGTGGCCTGGTCTTTGGTTATGATGCCGAGGGCTGCGGCTGTTGCGCCCATGGAAGTCTGACTGGAGACCTGGCTGCTGGGCGATTTGATTTGGAATTGCTTGTGCAGATTTTTAAAGAGAAATACTAATAATAACAATATTGTATATATATATATATATATATATATATATATCTGAAGTCTGAACATATGTTTGTTGTTGAAAAAAAAAAAGTCCATCAATATATGTGAAATATTTGGCTCTAGTAGGGTGAGTGTTTGGGATTGTTATGTTTGAATGTTACTTCAATCAATGTTACCTAGAAGGCAATCAGATTTCACGAATAATTGTTAGAAAGAAAAAAACTGCGGAGTTTGTAAATTCAATAAATTTCTTGTGTCCTATATTGAGTGTGTATGTAGTTTTAAGTTATGAAGGAGGAGTGTAGCCGGAAGCGGATCTTCCATCTTCTGTTTTTCCATACTTTGCAATTAGGTAGAATCCATACTGCAAGTGCACAAGGTTTTAATGTAGCAAATTTCATGTTACCAATGTTGCACTCACCCATTGTGATCTAGTCATGTCCCGCATTGTGAAGATTGCAGTTATTGTATCTATTCCAGCAGCAGTAGTTCTAAATGTGCATCTGCTGGAGAGCGCATGTGCTCTTGATGATGGTCAGGACCAAACTAGAACAAGTTTACTAGATCCCTGAGCCAGAGCTTTGTATAGTTTCTGTTTTGGTCGCCGGCCGCGGCCCGATAGGCTATATAGGGGACTCGCAATCCTATTATCGGTCAGTTGAAGATGGACAGCAGAGACATAAGGACATGTCATGGTATTGCAGCAGGATATCATTGAATAAAATCTGTTAGTGAGCAACAGGTGTTTTCCCATGCCTAGGCAATTGATATAGTGCTCCCCTGGTGCAGTTTATTTTCCGGTCTGGCCAAGCTGATGACTCTGCAAACTATTGTGAACTTTGTCTGAAAACTGGAGGCCACCATCTTGTTTGTTTACCTTTTGGACTCTACATCTGGAGCTTCTAGGGTGTGTTGGGGGTCAGTTTTGGAAGTTATTGGTATTACTTTAGGGGGTTGTGCTTTTGAAATTCCACTGTGATGCTGCCAGCAGGAGATAGCAATTGATTGTGTATTGTAACTGGAGATACAAATGGATGATTGTTTTAAGAACTTGGATTCCAAGTGTACTTAGTTAATGTTAAATCAGCTTCCAGTCTAGGGTAAAATGTTTGATAGACCTGGAGCCTCCCTTGAATAAAAGCCTTAACTTTTGAAAGCCCTACAGTGGTTTTATTATATTACCTACCTTATTGGGCCTGTTCTTTTCTGGAAGTATTTTAGGCTTTGGAGAGCTGCCCTACCTAATGGATAGTCCAACTCTAGCTTTTGATCCTGCTAGTGGGGTGTTGACAATTCATTGATCATTTGTTGTTGGATAATTAGTGAACCTGGAGGCTATAAGGTTATTACTAGCTTGCTTAGTTTGGGTGAGATTAGCCAACCATCCTATCGAACCATCCTTATATTCAGTTGCTGTCTGCTTGACTACTACCTGCAGCCCAGATCATTAGGGCCGGGACCTCAGGTGGAGATCCACAGAATTTGAACCCTCGTAGGCAGGCCACCCGTGCTAACCCATTGGTGACTGAATTAGTAGGCATCCTTGATATTCAGAAGTTCATTTAGGTGAGTTGTTTATTCATAGCGTTGCTGGAGTCCCGTCCGGCGACAACATCAACGCTGCTAGCGTCATCTGGTGGCATCAACGCTGCTAGCGTCATCTGGCGACCTCAACGCTCCTAGCGTCAACTGGCGGCATCAACGCTCCTAGCGTCATCAGGTGACATCAACGCTTCTAACGTCAACTGGTTGCATCAACGCTCCTAGCGTCAACTGGCTGCATCAACGCTGCTAGCGTCATCTGGTGACATCAACGCTGCTAGCGTCATCTGGCGACATCAACGCTCCTAGCATCAACTGACTGCATCAACGCTGCTAGCGTCATCTGGCGACATCAACGCTGCTAGCGTCATCTGGCAACCTCAACGCTTCTAGCGTCAAATGGCTGCATCAACGCTGCTAGCGTCATCTGGTGACATCAACGCTGCTAGCGTCATCTGGTGACATCAACGCTCCTAGCTTCATCTGGTGGCATCAACGATCCTAGCGTCATCAACGCTCTTTAGGGTTTTTACGCATGTACACACGTCTACACTGCGTATTCACAAAAGGGTGTTAAAGTAGATACATGAGGTATATTCTTCATTGACATATCATTAGAAGTCATTAGACAATTAGTGAGTCCTGCTGCACTCCTCGTGTTTGTGATCATACGCCTGGTCATCAGGTTCTAGTGAATCTGTTTTTAGTTTCAACTCGATGTGTGAACTGTTCCCCTATCCATAGGTGTTACGCTTTACCGGAATTTGTGGTAACACGGTAGAATTTTAAAGTCTTGGTACATATCCGAGAGCTATTCTTGTCGGCCAGCGTTGAAGCATCTGGCAACCCTGTGCGTTTTGGCGCTCTACTAATTGTCTCCTTTTTGTTACTTGAAATATCAATGTAATAAGTTATCGAATTTTTATTACATCAAAGATAGGGAAATCAATCAATCTTCATTTACAGCGCGCGAGAAATAATGATCATAAGATGTCCGCGTGCGCAAGATACTCGCCTAAATGCAACTTTTAGACCTATAAGTTCACGTTTTTGTGTGCCGCTGCACCACATGTATTGATTTCCATGTCTCTCAACATCTCTAGTTTGAATAATCTCATAACATTTTTAAACCAGTGCTACATTCCTGGTGAAATACCCCGCGGGAAATAAAGAATTTCACCCTCCAAATGTTTGTCAGCTGATAATCATCTTTAAGGGAATTTCATTGTCAGACTTTGATCATTATAATTTTTTTTCTGTATGTGCTCTGTTTTTTCTTAGGCGGAATGATGATGATGCCGGCAGTCTTTTATAGATCATATCGCAGCTGTACAACATAAGAAAATGAATCCTAAATGATATTGAAAAAGCTTTAACTCGCGTTTCGAAAACTTGACGCAAGAACGCCAAAGCAAAGCCTCCCCCCAACAAGAACGGGGCTGTGTACATTTTAGACTGACGTGTTCATACGTGCGTGACTTTCATCATCCCATGGTCATGAACGGCTGCTGCTCTTTACCCTCGCCCCCCGCCTCTTTTTCCACTGCTCCTCCGATCAGGTTGCGTCACATGCAGTCAATACTTGAACTGAATATCTTCATTTGATCAGGAACAACCAATTTTGATCTTTTCTTTCTTGCGAACATATTCGTCGCTCATTCTTTTATGAATTAATTTTTTTTATCACATGCAGTCAATACTTGAACAAAATATCTTCATCTGAATATCTTCATTTGATCAGGAACAACCAATTTTGATCTTTCCTTTCTTGCGAACATATATGTCGCTCATTCTTTTATGAATTGAAATTTTCATTCGTTGACTGCCTGCATATATATTTTTATATTTTTAATTTACCTATTATGTAGTGAAACGGTAAAGAACAGGAACACAGTTTGAACAATTTCACCGTGCTATATAAGTACTTGAAACATTTCATGCAGAACCGCAATATATTTTGAACTGTACCCCGAAAATGCAGCGTGGCAGCGAATATAATGTATATGGAACTGCGACATGTTCAATAGATCGGTAGTCATTCCATGCGCATAAACATGATTTTTAGTTTATACCTCTGTAGATAAATTTGCATTAACGTAATACGTCATAATTTTGGCAATTAGAACTTATCGCATTTCCTCGAATAAATTACACACCATAGTATAAGCCTGTGATTTCTGATGGACTGAAGATCACTCATTGAGTTCCTTTGACACAAATAAAATCGGCGACTGGCAAGCGATTCTTGAAGGCGCATTCGTAAAATGGAAAATTGTGTTTATGTTTTCTCTACTACTCCACATAACTTATTCTAAAATTTTCTTGAACAAGTGTATATCGTTTCTTCCTAGGTCGCATTAACTAACACACATACCTGGCTCTATGACACAAATTGTAAATCGAACAGCTACTCCAATAAAATTAATATAATCTAGGAGGGTTAGATTGTGCGAATCTGTTATACACGTCTGAGTAGATTACTTTTTGAGTGTTTTAGCATTCATTGGTGTTTCGCTCAAGATTATTTTGTGTTAAATTTTCATTCGTATAAAATATTTTATTTTTTCCAATTATTCCCGACAACCGTCAAAACCAAGGTAGCCCATCTCTTTTCCTGTTACTTCAAGATTATTTGTGAAAATTATCTACATATCAGCTGCCGTTTTGGGCATACCTTATCTGAAACATTGTAGTTGCGTGCGGCTCCGACTAATGTGTACACATGTGCGCACCCCTCTCCATCCCACGGTCATGAGTAGCTGATGCTGCTCTCTACCCCCGCCCTCTTTTCCACTGCCTCTCTTCCCCTGTTATGTTTAGGACTCATTCCGGCTCTTCAAGTAAATTGCACCGCAGTATAAGCCTGCCGATCTTATGGACTTCAAATTAACCATCAGGTACTTCATACACTACAAGAGATTGTTATATCGTTTCTGCCTATGTCTCATAAACCTTTGCAAATGGGAGGCTCTGAGGAACATAAGGTAAAGTGAACGACGACTCAAAAATTTCTAGTTGAGATAAATGATTATGAGTATTTCTTTCCGAATTTTCAAGTTTACGCTATGACAAATCTCTTTTTGGCCGGTCAACATTTATTAAATTATTTAGCTAAAATGTTAGTCAAGAGGGACTAACATTTCAGCTAAAAATCATAATAAATGTTGATTTCTAAACATTAACAAAGTTTTGAATAATTTAAACAAATTGTTATAACCCAAAACTTAATTACTTGGTGCAATTTCCATCTACCAGTAGAATAACATCTTGTACCTGCGTCTTCCGATTAAGTTTATATCAAACAGCTTTGCGTAGGCTTAGTTAGCATTTATTGAAATTACTAGCTAATTATTTGTCTCTGCCTCTTTCCTGAATATACTGTTTTCATAATTACAAAGAGTTTGTAATGCTGGCATACAATTAAAAGCAAGTAGTAATGACGCGGTAAAATAGATTGGACCAAGATTGAAACGGTTTTGAATGATTGAACAAAGATTTATATGTGTTTGAACGATAAGCAATACCCACATACGATTCTGCACAATATAACGTCACGGGTCCTCCTCTTAACGCAGAGCCCTAAAATGATGAGCTAATAAGACGCTCTCTAAGCCCCTCTAACAACAAACCCTCTGAGTAGTCCACTTCACTGAGATTTAACCTTGAATTAAAGACATGTCGCCCCACAGCCACACTGCCAACAGAAGCAAATCCTGCTGCATGTGTTATAGTGGAACATGCAAGAAATGCGCATGTGCCAAGAATAAAAGAGACTGCATATCATGCAAAAGCCAAAAATGCACCAGAACCAGCAAGCCTATGAACATAGAGCTGCCGCATTGCCCACACACTCCGGTGGCAAGAGCATGTGCCCCAATACGCGATACAGAGAAGCCTACCTTCTCCAACGGGGTAGCTCATTCAGTGGCAGATACTCATCCAACGCTGCTGAGCTCTCCATCTCCCACCCCTTGTACTTCTGAAACTGAGTCCATAACTCTCATTTCTTCCTCCGATACAGAGCCTTCAATCGCCACATCAAGAGAAAAATCCACAACAGCAAAACCGGCTCACTGTGAAGCATCAGGCACCAGCACCGGGTCAACAGAAAATACCAAGGCCCCTAAGACAATACTCATTGGTGATATCCTCATGAAAAATGTGCTAACGTCCGACCTGTCAGAAGGATGCACTTTGAAAAGATAAATATTAACGATTATGGTGCTCTGTTTAAAATCATTGAAAGCGCAAATCCATTCAAAAAATACATTATTGTGCTCACGGACTACGTCGAAAATGAGGTAATAGTCAAAATAACCACCACAATTTTAACGAGAAACCAAAATGCTAAGACGTACATGGCAGAACCCCTCAATCTGAAAACAATGAAACAGAGGTGCCGTTTCATGAGTCTTTGCCACTCCTGTAGGCTCAAAGTTATCCCAACAGACAAACTAAGAGACGAATCCACTGGTGCCCCCGATGAACGATTGTTTCATTCGGAGAATGCTAGCCTCAACAATAGTGAAATTATCAAATGATTCAACACGCTAGCACGTAACGTTCCTCAGAGGGTTGAGGTATTGCCATCCCTATACTATGACAATGTCAGAAGCAAACAATCATTACTCTGGTCTCCTCCCTTCCTCTACTTCCCTCCATCATATTGTAGTAGTGTGGCTTCTACTACTTGGATTCTTTTAAAATTGCAACACTCATAATGTTCTAATCTTTTTTGTAATTATCTGGTTTATCCGGTCGGTAACCATGTTTCAAGTGGCATCTATTCCTGGCAAATCCTTTGGTTTTGTTTATAATCAATAATTCTTGTATCTCTTTCTCTCCCTTAATTTGATGTTTTTTCATATAAAATATTCATGCATGCCAATAGACAGATTGCAAACGTGCCCCCCTGCCCACTCATTTAATTGCCTGGGCGTGATCATCCCTGCTGCGCGGTTGAAGTTTTGACGCTGCTTTCTTGTAGCCAAGTGCTGTTTGCTGGCCCTGACGTTTGCACCGGAGCCTGTTTCGGAGCTTGATCGGGGAGTGAGTGAGTTGTTTACAGAACATTGGGCATGTTTTTCTGGAGTTGTGTGCAGCTGGTCAATTTTATCTGATGTAAGGCTCAGGAATATATGTACCTACATGTATGGTTTGGGATCAATTTTGGCAGTGTTGCTCCTTTTGAGTCCACCATTTTATCTTCAGTCTAAGTCCACTTGTAATGGTAATTCTTGCAAGTCAAGGAGGGGTTGCTGAGTCAACTTAATCCTATTAATAATATAAAAATCCCACTCGTTATTACTTAAATGGAATAGTTGTATGTGAAGACGATCGGGTTGACCATTGTTTCCATGTGATTTCCGTCTGTCCGTGTGCACCTTGATAGCAGCAGTTGCTCTATTTCAGCTTGCGTACCGGCCCTGCCTGTGACTTGGCCTGACAGGTTCTGCTGGCTTTTCTGCTTGGTCGGCCTAGATGGAGGACTAGGTTCGTTGAGGTTGTTTCACCCCCTTGTTTCTTCTGCCCTTCTTTGATGCTAAGTCTTTACATATCTATTAATTTATTGGTCCATTGCAGTATTGTTTTATCATTGATTTGTCTTTCATGTTGCCCCAGCAATTTCACTGTTCATAAATTCCTTATTTAATTACTTGCTTCTACTCTTTTTTAGTTTGTGCTTGGAGGATCTGCCGGTCCCAGTTCCTTTTTCAGGCAAGCCTGTGGTCAGTCCAGACCAGGTAATTCTAATTTCCTGTGATTATTCTTTTGCAGTTGGGCTCTACCGGGGATGTCAGTCCATTGGATCATTGCAAATGTACCTACCGGTTTGAATTGATGCGTGTATATGGAGCGCTCCAGATTGAATGGTAGTATGGATGAAGTAGTGATTTAGGGTCATCTGTATGTACGGTAGGTTGTTGAGGATGTGTTGAATGTTGTGAGTGTTTGGTTGATCCTCTGATTGATTTCCCTTGTCTAGTTCCCTGGTCTAGTGTTCTTGTCCAAGTTTCTTGCATCCATGTAGCAATAGCTAATTCATGATGATTTTAACTGGTTACTTCCCTTGCTTAAATAACTGCAGTATTCATTCCCTATTTTCAATTTAAATTTTATACCTGAGTACAATTTTTTTCCCACCTTGATAAGTTGGGTGTCGAGCAGAGTGTAATGTGGTTGGGTGTCGAGCAGAGTGTAATGTGGTTGGACCGTTAGGTTTTTGTCTGGTTGGGTCCGGTGCAGCTGGTTGCTGCAAATAATGATATTGATGTTGGCAGATGTGCCTGCTATACATTGAGGCTGTGCTATTGGTGTCCACATATGTGGTGGAGTTAATCAGCAGCACCCGTGTTTAGTGATGTTGATGCCACTAATTAGTGAATATTTGAATTTACATAATTTACCTAGTCATATTGTGTTGAATATTTAATTGAAGCAATTATTTCTAGTCAAAGATTTTTACTGTCAGAAGTATATTGTAATGGTGTTTAGACCTGGAAGCATAGTAGATGCAATTTTCCCCTAATGTAGTTTGGTGCATAGTGCTTCATGTTTGTACTCCTGGTATCAGATGCGCAAATGGTATTTAAGAGAGCTCCAACCTATTTTTTGCGTTTTATAATGTTATAATGTTTGTTAATAATAGATTTCTGATGTTTTGTCTTGCAGTTGGGCCACTGTTTATTCAGTGATAGTCACCCGACCTGCCCCTCCTGTATTACTCTCCTTATACTACCGTCTTAATATTCCCCTCCTTAAACTACCGTCTTAATATTCCCATCCTTATACTACCGTCTTAATATTACCCTCCTAATACAACTGTCTTAATATTACCCTCCTAATACTACTGTCCTGATGCTACCCTCTTAATACCACCTTCTTAATACTACCTTCTTATTACTACCCTTTTAATACTACCATCCTAATACTACCCTCTGATTAATACATGAACTACTTTTTATACATTGGTGCGATCCCTCTTGATGAATTGGCTATACACTATTAGGACCCGATTTTCTTGGTGCACACTTGAGTCCCCTAATAATTGTGGTACATGGTTTACTCCTGTTGGAGAGAATATAATAAGAAAATGTCCCCTGTTGTTCAACAAAGACATCTTGCGTCTGTACCTCACATGCATTTTATGAGGGGAGCCAATCGAGACTAACGTCATAAGCTCCGGAGACATTATCCCTTTAACCAAATCAAATTTGTTTCTACACACTTTAGCAGCACTAGTCTAGAGCCGTTTAACTAGACGACCCTTGACCTCGGGAGTATTCTTTAGGTTGCACTACCACATAAAACATTTCTTGCGACCGAACAGGGACATTAAGTGTTGCACACGCAAACATGATAGGAGGGGCAGATGCGGCGTTGGAAGGTGGCTCGTAGCAGTCACCCACCACGCTCGGGCTCGGCCTGGTGTCCGGCGGTGGAGTTGGACCGACTGCTGGTACCTGCATGGGCACAGGCTTTGGTCTGCGCGACTTCGGCTCTTCAGGGGCAGGTGGAGTCAATGTACGAGGGACCTATGATGCCTCCTGCCTCGGGGCGGCAGGTGGTGCAGCTACCGCGTTATGGCGCTCCCCGAAGTTCGGCTGTGGATCAGCTGATGAGCTCCTTGATCGTGAGGTGGTCGCCGGAGCAGCTCAGATGTCAGTCAGAAACAAGGTGCACGAGACCTCGTCCGCAGCGGTAAAGTCAGCGGAAGACAGCCCAAGAAGGCTACAAACCTTCATACAGGTGCAGTCCGTGCTGAAACAGCTGAAGAATCACAAGGTGAGGGCTGCATTCGTGGGAGGAAAGATCCTCAAGGCTGATGATCCAGAAGTCATTCTTCTGACACTGAATGTGATCGGTGATCTTTTAACGCCAAAATGAATGGTAATACCAGAGGAACGAGAGGAGCAAGCTCGAGTGTTAGCCACTCATTTTAATCTAATGTATGAATAAAGCAGTCAATTGTTCAAGTTGCCTCACTCCTGCATCCTCATTGAAGATTACCCGTACCTAATGTGGGTGAAGGCAATAAGGAAGATTCAGCGTAGTAAATACTGGCTTCAATATGTACCTCCTGCCTCACGTCCGTCTACGAACTGGCGTTCGATAACTCGCCGGGACAGCACCCAAAGTATTCAGTCATATACAATAAGCAACTTCCAATGCAACGAAATCGCCCTATCTCGTAACTCCACGTAAGGAGGTCCGGTATTTGAATGTGTACTATTCCCGTTCCCGACGTTGTACCCAAAAATAAATCGAAGTCGAGTAGTTGGGATTTCATCGAAGTATATGTACAAGCAAACCATCCACTACCAAGCTTCGACCCGCCACTCAAACAACTACGAAGTACGACACGGTGATGGCCGCACGACAAGGCTCTTGGCAAATGATTACGATAGTTCAAAGTAGTTTATTTAATATATTGATTCAACAACAACTAAAGCAATTAATAACCAAAACACTCTGTGATGGATAAGAAGGTATATGATTAACGGGTATTCCTGGGAAGCACGGACAAAAATAGGTCTAACATATTCAAGCACCCGAATTCGCAATGTTGATTCCCTACAACTTTATATGTTTACTTGGCTCGCTAAGGACGAGCCAGCTGACACTCTCAGAACAGTACCCGGGTCACCACTGTTGACGTCGGAAACTTATCGGTAATAATCAATAGGTGGGTCCTAAGACAATCAATAACATAGGAATTATGGTATGGCAATACAAGGAATACTGAACAACGTAAAAGTACGGGTCTAGAAAATTCCCTACAACTATCAAATAAATCGTCTACCATGAGCTCGTACGGAACAGCTGGTGCATCCGTTCACAACACTGCTCACCCTACAACTTGACGACTACTACTGCTCTCTCCCGCCGCGCTACACCGACTTAT